>CP137682.1:4297857-4499444 GCA_037976565.1 Mesocentrotus franciscanus | reverse complement strand
TGAAGTAAACAAAAAGTAGCTTCTATCGGCCTCCATACTGATGATAGTAGGGAAATATTGTATGTGCAGACAAAGTGATAAGCACTGTATTCTGTTTTACTTGTTATTACCTGACATCCAGATAACACAGTCATCAGCTTATATAGATGTCGGTATTAATTCATCCGTTGGAATATCACTCTTCATGATATTATACAATATAGGACTTAAAGGTACACAGTTTTGGGAAATTTTGAAAATTGGCTGGATAGTGATTCTTTACAATTTTGATTTATTTGGATGCCCTGTGGATGTATATAAGCACTAAAAATGTAGCCCCTAAAACACTTCTGCTTTTGAGAAAAATGAATATCCAATAGCGCCTACGGCCATACAATGGTAGCTGCGACCATGAAAATCTCAGAATATGTAGTTGTAATATATAATTTCAAACGGAATAACCAATGGGTCGATTGAGTCAAGAAACATTGTTTTTTTAGCTAAATTAATATCTTGACCTTGTGAGGGAGCTATTCATACAACATAAAGCGTTTATTGTTTACAATTTCATCACTTCAGACTCGATTTCAACCGCAACAACTATCACTGAATATTGTAGGATCGCATACGCTTCCAATATGTTCATTTGAACCAAATTCATGACCCCATACCAAAACTTTGTATTACCTTTAAGACACTCTAGCATATTACCTGTAATACCATGTACTAACAGATTGTACATAAGACCTTTAATAAAAAGTCTGTCATATGCCTTTTCAATATCAAGAAAGATTGCTTATGTATTTACCAACATTTATGCTTCTTTGGATGGCATTTTTTAAAAGTACAATGTTATCCGTGACACCACGTTTACTACGAAAGCCAGTCAATAAGGGAGTGAAATATTATTCTTTTCTACATACCAGTGGAGTCTATTCTTTACAATCCGTTCTAGTATCTTGGCAGAAACGAGGTAAGTGCGATGGATCGGTACGACGATACCTTTTGGGGTCTTTATCTTGTTTTAACACGTAGGATAGGTGTTTCAAACTGGAAGGCATGTTACCCGTATCCCATATTAAGTTCATGACCTTTAGCATATATTGTTATTCCTTCTGAGGAAGTTTTTCATAGACCTGATAAGGATCATGTCTTTTCCAGGGGCTGATTGTTTACACGTTTTTAAAGTTCTTTCATTCAAGACATGCTCCATTCCCGCTTCGGTGACTTCGTGACATGTTGATCATCACTTCTGATGAGCCTTACATTCAGACTTGAACAGTGAAATTGAATTAAACGAAATATAATAACACGAATGAATATGTACATTCCAAACCACATTCAGATAGGTAAGATATCATTCATTTTCTTGTTATATCCTACTTCCCGCACTAGTTTCTCCCACATTATTTTTTGTCCATATTTATCTTCTGACCATCGAAAATACGGTTTGTTCTTACTGAGGAACAGCCTAACAAGATATGGTAAACGCCCATCAGGAATGTCTTCTTTGAATATCAAAATTACCTTTTCTAGCTCGACCTCATTCATTTGGTCAACCGCGAGACGGAGTTTGCTGATGAACGAGTGATTGTCTACGGCTCGATTGCTCACGATCAGGATGCTTTTATAACTTTGCTCGACGACTTCGGTGATAGCCTCAATGTAGTACATTCCAAGCGGGAGGTCGTCATCTCCGCACACGATCCTGTCGAAATCAGGCAGTCGTTCTTCAAGTCCTGGTTTTAACGTCGCTCTCACCCACTGTTCGTCGTCGTCGTCGAACGCGAGGTTGATGTCGTACTCGTAATCGAGCCTCTCTCGTCCGTCGTGGTCGTCCCGTCTGCCAAAAAATACTAATTTCAGATGGAATAATTTGTAATTGATCAACCATCTTCTTTGATAAGCCACAACACAGACCATGATACAGGTGACAACGACAAAGGTCGTGATGATGTAGACCCAGACTTTAGTTCCGCAGACCTCGGTGGGATCAAATGCAAGAATGGGCTGATTCTTAAATGGTGCTAGAGAAACAGATGAACAGTTCGTTTGGTCAGGATGGATGATAGATACTTCGGCTTTGTTAATCCAATTTATAAACCATTTAAACTCACAGTTACAACTGAAAGGATTGTTGGAGACATCCAGTGTTTGCCTAGGTAGAACAGTACCCTCTTTGATAGTGGTTAGATGGTTGTGGGATATATACAGATATGACAGGTGTGGGTTATTTGCAAAGACCTCTGTAGCTAAGCCTTTGATCTCGTTGCTTTTTATGGACACACCGACTAACGAGCTGAGATCGGCTAGGTGTCGAGATGTCAGTTCTGCGATGTGATTTTCATCAATGGACAGGTACTGTAACGATGTTAGATTCATGAAAATATCCTCATTCAGGGACCTCATGTCAGAATTATCCATTTCAAGATTCTGTAGGTTTTGGAGACCTTGAAATGCTCCCGGTTTTAGACTTTCCAGTTTGTTCCCTTTAAGGTAGAGACGTTCTAATGTTGATAGAGCTGACAGCACCGGAAGATCTTCAGTATGGGAGTCCCAGAAGCTGGAAGCTAAAAGCCCTGATCCCCGCATATACAATCTCCTAAGATTGGACAACCCTGTAAAGAGTTCATACGACAATGCGACTGACGTATGGGACATGTCCAGTATTGTAAGCTCATTCAGATTCTTGAACGGACTATGTACCTGACCCAAATAAGACAAATAAGACAAACTCAGAATCTGAAGACGGCCAATTGATGCAAAAGCACCATTTTCAATGGTTGTTAATTGGTTGTAAGATACATTAAGAGTTGTGAGGTTGGCCATTCCATAAAAGGAGTTCTTGTCAATACGCACAAGTCGGTTATGCGATATGTCCAGGAACTTTAAATTTTGCAGATTCCAACCCCCGCGCTGTTGTCTGAGATCAGTTATTCTGCACCTCGCTAAACTAAGAGAGGTTAGTGATGCTATATCACCAATCTGCTTTGGACTCAGCTCCGTGAAAAAATTACTCGATAGCACCAAGGATTGAAGTCGCGAGCTAAATAAAAACATATCTTTGGTGACATAGGAAAGATGGTTTCCCGTCAAGTCAAGAATTTCCAGTGACTCGAGTCCTTCAAATGCATCATTTTGCAACGTGTCTATGCGACTCTGGTGTATGTCAAGTTTGATAAGATTGCCTAAACCCCAGAAAGCACGAGGTGGAATGGAAGGGATACGGTTGCCCTGTAAGTCCAGGCAAGTCAAGTTAGGCATCACATTTGTCTGATTTGGTAGAGGGGCTAGCGGTTCAATCGCTGTAATCACGTTTGCTGCCACATTAAGAGTTTCCAAAGAGGACATTCCCAGAAACGAATGGAGGCTAAAATTGCGGATCTGATTGCTCGTTAGGCGCATCTCTCGCACGCCCTCAAGATGTTGGAACAAACCATTCTGTAGTGAGGTGAGCTTGTTCTTTGTGAATGATATCAGGTTAATTCTTGTCTCCTTGATTGGAAGAAAATCGTCTTCATGAAAGGACGAGAAATGATTTGTTGTCAATACAAGCGAAGTCACGTTTCTGCTTCTCCATCCTGTAAAGTTTAGGCTTGACAACAAGTTCTCTCCCAAACGCAGTAGAGTCAACGAAGGCACAGAATTCAATGCGTTTCCAGGAAACTAACAAATCGATTTGCCGAGAGATCAATAATTTGCAGCTTTTGATTCTTGGAGAAAATATTAGCTGGTAGAAATCTGAAATTGTTATTTTTGAGCGAGATTAAATAAAGCTCCGGCAAAGCTTGAAACGCACCCGACTCGATGGCACTTATGTTGTTCGACTTAAGATATACGTACCTCAAATGTGGAAGGCCACTAAAAGATGTGTTAGTCAATTTGGTCAGTTGGTTATAAGCGAGAACTAACACGGTGATATCATCAGTGAGGTTAGCAGGTACCCCTGTCAGGTTACGGTATGAACAAGTGGCTTTCAATCCTTCGCTGGTTATTTCATAATTACACGGTACCCCTCTTAAATCTGCAGCATCGGCTCCAGTGTGTCCAATGGAATCCATCACTAATGAAGATACTAGCATACAGGTGATCCACAACAGACCAATGCCCGCCATTGCACTCATCCACTGTGTTATCAGATGGCAGAACTCGTCAAAACCTAGACTGTTTCTTTTAAAGTGATATTTACTTTTTAAAACTTGTCGTGATTTCCACTCAATCAAAATGAATTAAAGGAGGGTGTATCCCTAATTTCGTAATTTCTAGAAATGACAGTGGCATCGTTCCTTGTGCCTCAAACATTGCCAAGCGATCTGTCCCAAAGTAATTGACCAGGAAACTAGACATTCGTTCCAAGTATTGCTATGATTTCTTTGATCATAAGGGAGTGTCAGCTTGTGGCCTTCCACCTTGATGGCCGGTGTAGAACGCTGAATTCTGGTAGAAAGGGATGTTGTTCGGTCGTCCTCAAGTTTGTGTGTTCATCTGTGGTTACGATCTGTAGAAACGCGAATATGAGAGAAAGATACATGTACAAATCATACTAAAAACACCCACGTACTTTTGTTTGGTGAACAGTCTCATGAAAATATATGCATGTATCAATTTTTCAAGTGGCACCTATTTATACTTATACCGAAAAGTACTTTCGCATTTATTCAGCCATCGCTCTCTTGTCAGACTAGAGTCCAGTTTCGATCCCTATTTTTAGAATTATTTTGCACAATATTATGTCTAACAGACCACTCTAATGCTAATTTTAAAAGGGGGAAATTCTAACAAGTCGCAATTCGTTGACAATTTGAAATGTTTGACGATAAAACATTGTGGTAGACTGAACTGTCAGTATTTCGTCTATAGCTCTGTAAATTAATTAGGAATGTCATGATGTTTTTTTTTTGGTTGCTTTGTACTGAGATAGGCATATCTAACCCTGCAATTATTCATCCCGGGAAAGAAAAAGACTTTGTCAATGACACTATGCAAGGATGAGATTCAAAATTTCATGAAATGCATATCCATAATTCTCACATGAATTTCAGTTGTAGTAGGTAGTTGTTTTTATTCTTTTTCCTGTCACTATTATTTTATGCCCTGGTAATATATCCACCCCTAAAATAATATTTAAAAAGTACAAGCACGTCAACGTAGACATCTAGATTGCACCATATTTTCAGTATTGTTTGGTATTATTTTGTATACGGTGTCTAACGTGATCTTTCATTGCAGTGCAATCCTTATAAAAATTTGACCAAAATGTCTTCCTCAATCATAAAGAAAAGAAAAGGCCCAAACCAAGTGATTACGATGAAGATTAAATGTAGGTTAATGGGTTTGCTAACAAAAGGTCAAAATTGATAGAATTGCATCGGGAGATGTTTATTTCTTCTAGGAGGATAGTTTCAGTCTCATGTTGCCCTCGTTCATATTGGTTTCAATTTCATATTGGCCGCGGTTCTTTAATTAAATTTCATACTGATTTCAGACTAAGATTTTCAATGTAACATTCTATTCGTACAACTACATCAATTAAGAGATAAGTAATAAACTCTGAATATACACTTATGTAAATGTAAACGTCTGAATTAAATTATTGATCTGATATCTCTCTGAGATAAATATTAATAGAAGCCTTACTGGAGTAAACCAATCAGTTTTTTTCTGGCGCCTATCACATTAAAGGACGTATGTAAAGTATGTGCTTCTAAATGCCTATAGGGTCGTTTAATAATTAACAAAATCGTTTGTATCGGCTATAAGTGTGCTTTTAACATGTTCGTGTAAAGATTCACATGTGAGTGAATATTTAACACTAAATACATATAATGTAAAAGTCAATATATGAACAGAACTAATCCTGTTATCGGAGTTAGATAGATTTTAATAACAGTAGCACCCATCACAATATGGTTTTGATTATGGCTATAAAATTAGTGTTTGTGTTAACTCTAAAAATACGGCCTAAATTCATGTGAGTTAATGTAAACATGTTAATGAAAATCTAGAAGGGGATTTTCTGTCTGATAAATTTTTGTATGGATTAAGGATTAAAAATAACCCAAATATTTCGTTATTCATTCAGTTACATCGATTAACGGGTAATAATAAGCCCTAAATACATATTGATGTAAATGTGAATATGAGATATATACCCGTTATCTGATTGAGCAAATTTGTTTTTGTGTTATTGTTAAGTGATTTAAAAATCACTTTGATACGTTCAGTTACATCGATGAAGACGTAATTATTAGTTCTACATCTCTAATACATATTGATGTTTAAGTAAACATGTAATTTTGTTTATTTATATTCATTGATTTTATTTCTCAAAACTCCAATTTTTTTTTCGTACACAACATAGTTTATACAAAACTGCAACATAATTATAACAAATCTTTGTTATCATTTGATAAACGAACATGAATAAAACATAATTCATTGTTTATAATTTCACAATGTATAGGACTAAAATATATCACAATCACATGATAGGAAAATATTACCGCGCAACATAATTATTTCATCACAAAAACTAGAACAAGCATTGCTTTTTTTCAGAATAAGACTGAATGCTTAAACAAAAATAATGAGTTTCATATTTGTCAACATATGCCTATCATTATACAGAATTGAAATTATTAGTTTTTCTTAAAACACAATCTACCCCAAACCCATATCCCTTCCTTTCCTGAAACTGTAAATCGGTTATTTGTCTGGGATAATAATTGTATCGTGGAATGTGTTGAAATTAGTTGTATGCGTTCAGTTACATAAATCACGAGTTAATAATTGACACTAAACACAAATTGATGTTGATGCCAACATTTAGATGAAACTGTAGACCAGGGCCCATAGTAAAACCGTACTAAGCCACCTTTTAACTGATTACATAGACTATATAATTAGTTGACAACTAGGCTTAGGAAGGTTGTTTGAATATGAACCCTGTTATCTGTCTGAAATATCGTTTAATAATTTGCGAATGATTTTTTATGCCTTCAATTCCATTAATTATTTAATATTTATATAAATGTAAACACGTGAATGATACTGGAGACCCGGGTTCTGTCTGATATATGTTTTGTTTAATGATTAACATTTTGTTGAAAAAAAAAATCCGTTTCATTACATGAATTGAGAGGCTTTGTGTAGAAATTATTGTAAATGTCTACATCCGGATGAAACTGTCAACTTCTGAGATGCCTGAAATATATTTTCATGTCGTTAATAATTTGCTTTTTGGAGTTAACAAAATCGAAGGGAATTTGAAAGAAATCAAATTAATTTCAATACCATGTTGAATTGCTTACATAAATCATGTTCAGATTACGTAATATCTCATTGTCATGTACGCCCATTTCAATAGGTGACGCACAAAGAAGACTGAAATTGTCTTAAAAGTCTTTGCGATCGTGTTAATTACAGCAATTAAGAGGTAATAATCACCTCAGAATGCATTTCAACATCTTAATGAAAATGTAGTTTCGGTTCAGTTATCGTTTTTCTCACTCTTGCACATACGTATACCCGTCTAACTTCATCCTTTATGTGGGTATCGATATGTCGAAACCGGGAGATGTCTCAAGTGGTTGTATCCGGTATGAGAGTTATCATTTTCCGCTTTTTGCAACAGGTGAAAGGTGAAAAAATCATGGAATTTAGATGAGCAAGAGAAAGATGAACAAGATGAGCTCACATTTTAATTCTGATATTATATATGATAAGGATATTTTGCACATTGATGGTTCATACAATGTCTCTTGATCAAATCCAAAGTCGAATGAACTTTGTGTCAGGTTCATTTATGTTATACTATTCAGATCTTTCCTCAGATGGAAATTTTGAAAAAAGGTTCTTCGCTAAATTGCGTTGATACTTTATTGAACGATTTACATTAACTTAAAAGATATCAACATTTTCGTACAATATTTTCTTGCTTTGCCTTAAAAAACCAGGATAAATAGCAAAGGGATTTACAACATAATTTAAACAATTCACAAATTTGGAAATCCTGTTTTACGTTACTAAATATATCATGAATAGATAATAAGATAAGAAATTTCCAATTTAAACTTATTCATAGAAAAATCGCAACACAAAGTTTTCCTTATAAAATAGGTGTAAGTCCTTCTTCAATAGTTACTTTTTGTGAAAATCATGAACAGAAGGTTAGTTCATTTATTTATAGATTGTGAAAAGGTACGATCTCTTTGGAGTGATATATTTTTATGGTGAAAAGAAAAACATATAAAGGTCTACGTAGTGTTTTGTTCACAGATGAACAATATTTGTTTGTTACTCTTATTACCAATCATTTCTATTTTGTCAATACAGTTACTGCAAACTATTTTATATCTACTTGTTATACATGCAAAACATTATTCTACTATTCCGTTCTTTTCTACGAGCTCTTAAACATTTATAAAATATGGAACGTATAATTGCTTTAAAGAAAATCGTTTCGATCTTCTTAATAAGATATGACAGATATTGTGTTAAATAATTTTGTTGATGAGTTTACTAGTACATTATATTTTACTATATATATTCTTTGTCTATACGAGCATGTTATTTTTATGTATGAGAATTGCTTTAATAAATACTTTTAAAAAAAGGGAAAAAGATGAGCTCACCTAAGTTCGACTAAATATGTAAAATATTAACATTTTCATGTTTTGATAAAACATATAATTATAGCTCCCCAATAGTTGTTGTTTGCTTTATTTCATTTATACCTAATTAGTAAATCTTAGCCGGCAAACCCGATACAAAGTTAATTTTCTATTTTAATCCCGGTATCATTACTTATTATCAAATATTTTTGGCATTGTATGTCTTTGAATCAGATTTAATTTGTATGATGTTTTTATATATCAATACGCCATTGCTATTACATGATGATATATGCATATGCATTTTCCTATATAGTTTGTTTGTTTGTTTTTCTTTTGTTTTTACAACATAGCGGGCTATAAATACTATGCAGTAATAGACTGCTATGTTTAGTTTTGTCAATGAGATTTATCTCCTTGATTTTGTTAATCACTGTAACTATGATACAAATTATGCCGCTGAAAAGGAGTAAAGATTTGGGGACTAGCCTAGTTCCAATAGTTGTATAATTATTGCGGGAAATTGCTTAAATATTTGACAAAAACATGAAAAGTGGGGAGATCACTACAACCTGCGAGCCCAGTGCGCTGCCGCTGCCCCAAGTACTGTCGGTCATAACATGGACCTAACACAAGCCCATGGTCATAACCACCCTCCCATCCCGCCCTCCCACTGTTTACTGTATTATTGTCAGCCAAGGTCAATGGTCTGAATAAACTTACTCACTGTATAGTATGCATTGTGAAACATGGTAAGCAAATTGAATAAACAACTAGGGACTAACCTCCCTTGCCTAAGCATCGACTTTCGAGTTTACATAAACACCCAAGCTATATATACAAACTTCATAATCAATAAATTGTCATTTCATTTGAGTGAAAATTATGATTTCGTAATCAAAATATTTATTTATTTATTAAACCATCTTTTAACAGGATAACATTGATCAGCTCGTAGGCTGTTTTGCATAATGGTCCTGCATAAAGAAGGAAAATACAAATCTAAGAACTGACAATAAGAGTATTTACAAGGAAACTAGCAGTTTTATTTAAACGGTAAAAATAGAAACAAAATAAATAGAAAAAACATTAGGGAAAAACGATAAGAGGGGAAAAAAAGATACGCGTAAGGTTAAGTAATTTCCTAGATAATAGGGTTAGCAATCACTTAGTTAGTTATTGCATACAATGCTGTAGTATGGAGAAACGGCGGTGAACAAATGTTATCGATTATAGGAAGATTTTTTTTATATTGGTGTTTAAAACTGTCTACTGAATTGGCATTTTGGATATCATTGGGAAGCTTATTCCAATTAACCGCTCCAGCATACTTAAAAGATTGTTTGAATAAGGTCACGTTGGGTTTGAGCAATACTACATTTAGAGAGTATGCATTTCTTGTATTATAAAGATAAAGACCAGTTCTGGTCATGCGATTGCATTGCGAAAGAAACGTTGTGGAATCGATCAGAAAAGGTTGATAATCTAGCATATATATATTGGTGTGTACTGCAATGTTCTGGAATCATCTAAATGATAAGAAATTTGGCCCAGTCTTGGTAAGTTACAAGCACTGTACACAGAAAGGTGTATATGGGACTACGCGACCACGTGCGCGATATCTATTTGGTCCCAATAGATATAATAATTTACCAAATATATCAATTAGTAGGCGGTTTCCCGACTTTCCCGGCAAAATTTGTATCATCACGTATTAGTCAAAACATATTCTTTCACATGATTGGTAATGAGAGCTTCCATTTCATTTTTTGAGAGAGGGGCGTTTCCAAAACTGGTCTTTACCTGGCCATGGCGGTCGAAATAAATTTCTATTTCGTTTGATAAGCGAGGTGGAGCAATGCCCCTTATACATTTGAACATAAGCATAGCCAGAAATTAATCACGGCGGTGATCAATAGTTTGCCAGGAAAGTTGTTTTATCAATGTGTTGCCGCTTGAAATAAGATATGTTGCCGCTTGAATAAGATATTGAAATTACTAACAGAACATCTTGATGCCCAAATATGAGAAGACCACTGTTAAATATATTGGTAACCTAATAATTATGAGTGGCTGCAGCCCATATCCCCCGCCCTAGTACACGCCTTTTATTTGCAATGCTTATTAGAATTCAAGATTTCAAGTTTATATTGTTTATATTTAGTAGGCCTACATATTTCCATTGCCATTGGGATCCCTGATTGCCATAAGTTTTATATTCTTCTTTGCAATCAGTTCCTTCCTCTGAATATTCTCAAAAAGCTCACGAGCAAACCCTTTTCCTCTTTTTTGTTTGTTTTAAACTGAAGAGATGTGACGATAAGAACGATCATGTCAATTATATTGATACTGGTACATCGATCGGTCTTCCCAAGTCCTCTTTCAACACTGAATTAAAAGGATAATGATAGAGACCAGCTAGAACCCGACTACACGAAATGATTTGTCATCTACTAGTTACTTATAGCTCCACTTAAAGGTACTATGTCCCATTTGCAGGTCAAATAAATGAAAAGGTAAAATTCCAACGGTATTTGAAAGACAATGCTTATTTAGAACTTCCCTCAAAACAAAAAGGGTTTGAAAATGGCTTTTTGTGGGAAAATAACGACCATTAGTTGTCGAATCGACTTTAGTGATTGCAATTACCTAAGTAGTAGTCTGATTTTCAGACCCTTGTACCGAATGGTCGTACGTTTTGTGCTGCACAAAGATTCAATCAGTTTAATTTTGGCCATTACAAGTAGTGGGTTATTGATATGGACAAATGCTCATGTACCTGTTACATCTCATTTTATGTATGTTATTACCAAAGAAAAAGATGTCAGTCAGTCACTCAATAGTGTCTGACAGGGAAGTCTAGAAAGACAACGGGTTTCCTTGCATAATTTGAATACTAGGTCAATGCTAACTTTAAAATTTCACAGATAGGTCATATATGACATATTCATAATTCCTGCAAAGTTCTACAGAATTTAATGTTGGCTACAAACGGGACATATTATCTTTAAGATCCATTAAAAACATAGCACTAAGAAATCTTGTAATGGCACTATATAGGCTGAAACCAAAGAAATTTGATGGAAAACCAATCTCAAAAACTTCCGAAAAATCAACTCTTAAGGCAATTTCAATACCACATCCCACAGAAATCATGTTCGAATTTGCATAATCAAGGTACGTGTACATGTAATACGCCCTTGTAAATGTACGCATATTATATTAGGTGATTGACAAGGCTCTTGAAATTGCCTCAGGTTAAAAAGTGTCCGAAAGTCTTTGCCGTCATGTTCAACTGCTTTTTCGAGACTTACCACAATTGTATATTCGCCGTGTCGCCCATGTAGAAGTATCGACGTGTCATTGTGGATCTTAGACCAGGTAGCAGACATGTATCTCCTTCATCACTCATCAGAGAGACTGCCAGGTATGATTCGATAGCAACGAACTATAGGGCAGTATGACCCCAATTACAGCACTCTGAAGTTTTAGTAGATAAAGAACCCGAACATCCAATTTCAAATACCTAGTAACATTCTTACCAAGACCAATCGATGGTATATGTCGAAATGATTATTATAATGGTCGGTCGAAACAGGGAGTTCGACATTCATGTACACTCTAAATGATCACGCCTCTATGAGTTCACATAAATCTTTCCAGTAGTTCAGTGGTTTATTTTTCGTATTTCCTCAAAGATGACAGACAGTATTTGTTGCATCAACTGCATTGTGCGAGGGGAATTACAGGCCAATTGTTAAAGGTATTGTGAAATAGTTGACCTTTTAAGGCCCTATGAGCGAGCAGATCAAGCATGGTCTATATTCTTCTTCTGTAATGGGATAGGATGCATATTCGGCTCCATCATAGGTGAGTATATACACTAACTATGACGACGATGACAACTACTACTACTACTACTACGACTAATACTATTATTACTACTACTACCACTACTGCTACTGCTACTACTACAAATATAATTACTACTAATACTCCTACTACTACTTATACTACTTCTACTACTTCTACTACTACTTCAACCACTACTACTACTACTACTACTACTACTACTACTACTACTGCTACTACTACTACTATTACTTATATTACTGATACAACTTATACTACAACAACTTAGTGGATATAAATGTTACTTGTAGCTGATATAAACAACAATTACGGTAATCTCGCTTCATTCAAATTCACTGGATGATTTCTATCTTTCTTTTTTCAGGTCAAATTTCATGTGTAGACAGAACATGTTCATACAACAGCGCCATCTAGGCTTTCATAGGTCTGTACCTCGCATCCAGCATGCTTTTTATTCTAGCGCCCCTTTATCAACGTATTTTTGCCAAGGATCGTTATGTGATGATGGAACTGTACAGAGAGAGAAAGATGAAACCCCTGAGTAGTAGGTGTCTTAAGTGAGATGTGAGTCAATCTAGTGGTACCGTATCAGGACAATTACCCCCTGGAAAATCACCCCCGGATTATTACCCCGAAAACTACCCTCGAGGACAATTACCCCCGAGGACAATTACCCCCCGAGGACAATCACCCCCGAGGAATTCGCAACCCTGCGACGGTAACCCAAGACAATTACACCCAGCACAATTACTCCTAAAACAATTGCCAAAAGACAAGATATGATCATGTTCGACCCCCACACACACAAACGCACCACACACACACACACTCACACACACAGACACACACGGGGTTTAATTGTCTTAAAGAGTAATTTGCGGAGGGTAATTGTCCTCCGGGGTATATATTATATATATATATATATATATGTTTATATATAGGATTTATTGAAATCAAATCAAATCACATTAAAAACCAAGAACAAACAGTCCGAAGACTGACACCCGTCTTCGGTACAATATAAAATTTAAATCAAGTATACAAGTATACAATAAAATGGCAGTAATGAATACATATACAAGTTACGTACGTTAAAATATCAAATAACTATCATTACTAAATATTGCAAAAAGGACATTTAAACAATTACAACAATAAGTATACGTCATTACAGTACATCAATAGAGGACTCTCGAGCTGGGTAATTGCATGACTCAGGGGGTTAATTTTCTGGGGGATAGTTCTCCACGGGGTAATTTTCCTGGGGGTAATAGTCATGCTGGTAATTGGCCGGGGGTATTTGTTTAGGGGGTAATTATCCTAGAACCATATCTGATAATGTTTGGTTGGTACATAGACAGAAACAGGCAAAGGCACATCCACAACACCGACCCCCTCCCCCTCCCCACACACACACGATCTCTCTTTCTCACGCTCTCTCTCCCTTAATAGAACCACATGACCAAACTTATTGAGGATTAGGAAGCACAGTCATTTAAGAGGAATCTTAGTATAGGTGCAAATAGTCGGAAAAAACAATATTTGTCGTTTTATTCATTTATTGTCTCTGCATGATTATGCCTGCCAATTATTCGTTTTTGCAGTAGAGTATCAGTCGTAACTTCATCATAATATCATAATTGAAAAGACTTTAAACAAAAATCAATATAAGGCAACTGCGATATTCTTGTGCGTCACCATTTAAAAGATGCGAACATAACAATGACGTGTTGCATAATCCGAACATGAATTGTAGGGGCAGTGTAATAATGTAATGAATTTGCCATCGAGAAGATTTCTTGCAAGTCTTCGCGTATTGTATTTGTCGTCTAGGTGACTTTTTGACAGACTTTGCCATCGTGTTAGATTATATACTTCTTATATTCATAATCGACACTATCCACTTTTCTTAAGTAAATAATTAAGCTATTAATTGCTCTGCATCACTATCTCTTTCTCTCAACGTGCTCAAACTTCTCTTTCTCTCCCTTTATCCTTTACCTTTTTTGTATGTCTCTTGCTATTCTATCTTCACCCTAAATATCCCCTCTCTGTCTCTCTGTCTCTCTGTCTCTCTTATTTCTTTCTTTCTTTCTTTTACATACACAGGACACACGCACATTTCCCTCTATTTCTTGTCATTCTCTGTTAGTTTCTTGGTATCAAGGTTACCTTTCTTTATGATTTTATTCCCTCTTTTTTTCTCTCTTCCATTACTCCTTTTCTCTATTCTTTCCTGTAATCCATTCTTTTTGCTGAATGCCTAAATTTGTCTACGAGATTTATAACCAGTCGTAGGTTTTAAATAAATAAATAAATGACAGGGTTACAGAAGGTATTGCACCTCTTTGAAAAGGGTAGACCTTGTAAGAAATACAAGTGTCAACTAGGACTTGAAAATAATATACTTTTAGTGAGAAATTTGCACTTCAGTCTGGAGGCTGAATAACACATTAACGTTTATTCGGAAACGGCCTAGGCCTAGGCCTATATACGTGTAGTTCTACTTTGCGGCGGTTATCTCCCATCAATTCTTTGCTGTAAAAACGAAAAAGGTGAATTAAAAAAAAAAAATCTTTTATCCGTGAACTCTTTGAATTGAAATTGGATGTAGAGACCGAATCACTTCTGAAGAGCCTTTCATTCAGACTTGAACAGTGAAATTGAATTAAACGAAATATAACAACACGAATGTATATGTACATTCCAAACCACATTTAGATAGGTAAGATATTATTCATTTTCTTGTTATATCCTAATTCCCGCACAAGTTTTTCCCACATGATTTTTTTTCCATATTTATCTTCTGACCATCGAAAATACGGTTTGTTCTTACTAAGGAACAGCCTAACAAGATATGGTAAACGCCCATCAGGAATGTCTTCCTTGAATATCAAAATTACCTTTTCTAGCTCGACCTCATTCATTTGGTCAACCGCAAGACGGAGTTTGGTGATGAACGAGTGATTGTCTACGGCTCTATTGCTTACGATCATGATGCTTTTATAACTTTGCTCGACGACTTCGGTGATGGCCTCAATGTAGTACATTCCAAGCGGAAGATCGTCATCTCCGCACACGATCCTGTCGAAATCAGGTAGTCGTTCTTCGAGTCCTGGTTTCAATATTCCCCTTACCCACTGTTCGTCATCGTCGTCGAAAGCGAAGTTGATGTCGTACTCGTAATTGAGCCTCTCTCGTCCGTCGTGATCGTCCCGTCTGCCAAGAAATACTAATTTCAGATGGAATAATTTGTAATTGATCAACCATCTTCTTTGATAAGCCACAACACAGACCATGATACATGTGACAATGACAAAGGTCGTGATGATGTAGACCCAGACTTTAGGTCCGCATACCTTGGTGGGATCAAATGCAAGAATGGGCTGATTCTTAAATGGTGCTAGAGAAACAGATGAACAGTTCGTTTGGTCAGGATGGATGATAGATACTTCGGCTTTGTCAATCCAATCCACAAACCATCTAAACTCACAGTTACAACTGAAAGGATTGTTGGAGACATCCAGTGTTTGTCTAGGTAGAACTGTACCCTCTTTGATAGTGGTTAGATGGTTGTGGGATATATACAGATATGACAGGTGTGGGTTATTTGCGAAGACATCTGAAGCTAAGCCTTTGATCTCGTTGCCTTTTATAGACACACCGACTAACAAGCTGAGATCGGCTAGGTGTCGAGATGTCAGTTCTGCGATGTGATTTTCATCAATGGACAGGGACTGTAACGATGTCAGATTCACGAAAATATCCTCATTCAGGGACCTGATGTCAGAATTATCCATCTCAAGATTCCGCAGGTTTTGGAGACCTTGAAATGTTCCCGGTTTTAGCTGGTTCAGTTTGTTCCCTTTGAGGTAGAGACGTTCTAATGTTGATAGAGCGGACAACACTGGGAGATCTGCAGTATGAGAGTCCCAGAAGCTGGAAGCTGTCAGCCATGATCCCCGCATATTCAATCTCCTAAGATTGGACAACCCTGTAAAGAATTCATACGACAATGCGACTGACGTATGGGACATGTCCAGTATTGTAAGCTCATTCAGATTCGTGAAAGGACTCTCTACCTGACCCAAATAAGGCAAATTAGACAAATTCAGAATCTGTAGACGGTCAATTGATGCAAATGCTCCAGTTTTAATGATTGTTAATTGGTTGTGAGATATATCAAGAGTTGTGAGGTTGGCCATTCCATAAAAGGAGTTCTTGTCAATACGCACAAATCGGTTATGCGATATGTCCAGGAACTTTAAATTTTGCAGATTCCAACCCCCGCGCTGTTGTCTGAGATCAGTTATTCTGCACCTCGCTAAATAAGAGAGGTTAGTGATGCTATATCACCAATCTGCTTTGGACTCAGCTCCGTGAAAAATTACTCGATAGCACCAAGGATTGAAGTCGCGAGCTAAATAAAAACATATCTTTGGTGACATAGGAAAGATGGTTTCCCGTCAAGTCAAGAATTTCCAGTGACTCGAGTCCTTCAAATGCATCATTTTGCAACGTGTCTATGCGACTCTGGTGTATGTCAAGTTTGATAAGATTGCCTAAACCCCAGAAAGCACGAGGTGGAATGGAAGGGATACGGTTGCCCTGTAAGTCCAGGGAGGCCAAGTTAGGAATCACATTTGTTTGATTTGGAAGAGGGGCTAGCGGTTCAATCGCTGAAATCACGTTTGTTGCCATATGAAGAGTTTCCAAAGAGGACATTCCCAGAAACGAATGGAGGCTAAAATTGCGGATCTGATTGCCCGTTAGGCGCATCTCTCGCACGCCCTCAAGATGTTGGAACAAACCATTTTGTAGTGAGGTGAGGCTGTTTCCGCTGAATGATATCTGGTCAATTCTTGTCTCCTTGAGGGGAAGAAAATCGTCTTCATGAATGGCCGAGAAGTGATTTGTTGATAACACAAGCGAAGTCATGTTTCTGCTTCTCCATCCTGTAAAGTTTAGGCTCGACAAAAAGTTTTTTCCCAAACGCAGATGAGTCAACGAAGGCCCAGAATTCAATGCGTTTCCAGGAAAAGTAACAAATCGATTTGCCGAGAGATCAACAATTTGCAGCTTTTGGTTCTTGGAGAAAATATTAGTTGGTAGAGATGTGAAATAGTTATTTGTGAGCGAGATTTGAAAAAGCTCAGGCAAAGCTTGAAACGCAGCCGACTCGATGGTACTTATATTGTTAGACTTAAGATTTAGGTTCCTCAAATGTCGAAGGCTACTGAAAGATGTGTTAGTCAATTTGGTAAGTTGGTTATAAGCGAGAACTAACAACGTGAGATCATCAGTAAGGTTAGTAGGTACCGCTGTCAGGTTACGATGTGAACAAGTGGCTTTTATTCCTTCGCTGGTTATTTCATAATGACACGGCACCCCTCTTAAATCTGCAGCATCGGCTCCAGTGTGTCCAATGGAATCAATCATTAATGAACATGCTAGCACAAAGGTGATCCACAGCAGTCCAATGCTCTCCATTGCACTCATCCACTGTGTCATCAGATGGCAGAACTCATCAAAACCTAGACTGATTCTTTTTAAAATTATATTTACCTTTCCAAAACTTGTCGTGATTGGCACTCAATCAAAATGTATTAAAGGAGGGTGTATCATCTAGTTTCGTAATCTCTAGAACTGACAATGACATCGTTCAGACGTTCCTTGTGCGTCAAACATTGCCAAGCGATCTGTTCCGACGTTATTCACCAGGAAACTAGACAATCGTTCCAAGTACAGCTATGATTTCTTTGATCATAAGGGAATGTTAGCTTGTAGCCTTCCACCTTGATGGCCGGTGTAGAACGCCGAATTCTTGTCGAAAGGATGTTGTTCGATCGTCCTCAAGTGTGTGTGTTCATCTGCGGTTACGATCTGTAGAAACAAGAATATGAGAGAAAGATACATGTAAAAATCATACTAAAAAACACCCACTTACTTTTGTTGGTGAACAGTCTCATGAAAATATATGCATGTATCAATATTTCAAGTGGCACCTGTTTATACAGAAAAGAACTTTCGTATTTTTCAGCCATCACTCTCTTGTCAGACTATAGTGCAGTTTCGACCCCTTTAAAAAAATTATTTTGCACAATATTTTGTTTAACAGACCACTCTAATGCTAATTTTAAAGGGAGAAGTTATAACAAGTCGCAATTTGTTGACAGTTTGAAATGCTTGACGATAACACATTGTGGTAGACTGAAATGTCATTATTTCATCGATAACTCTGCCAAGTAGTTAGGAATATCATGATGTTTTTTTTGCTTTGTAGATAGGCATATCTAACCTTTCAATTATTTATCCCGATAAAGAAAAAGAAACTTCTAATTCATGAGTGTGATCAACAAAAACATGTTTTTTAAATGAATAACGTTGTCAATGACACTATCCTAGAATGGGATTCAAAATCTGAAATGCATAACCATAATTCTCACATGAATTCCTTCCCAATAAGATTTTCAAAGCATTGCCCAATCATCTTTGTAAGGATGATCGTTGTATATAGTAGGTAGTTGTTTTTATTCATTCTTTTTCCTGTCACTATTATTTCATGCCCTGGTAATATATCCATCCCTAAAATAATATTTAAATAGTACAAGCACGTCAACGTAGACATCTAGATTGCACCATATTTTCAGTTTTCTTTGGTATTATTTTGGATACGGATTCTAACGTGATCTTTCATTGCAGTGCAATCATTATAAAGATATGACCAAAATGCCTGCCTCAATCGTAAAGAAAAGAGAAGGCCTAAACCAAGTGATTACGATGAAGATTAAAATGTAGGTTAATGGGTTTGCTAACAGATTAGGTTAAAATTGATAGAAAGATGTTAATTTCTTCTTAGAGCAAATTTTTAGTCACATGTTGCCATTGTTCATATTGGTTTCGATTTCAGATTGGCCGCGGTTCTTCAACTAAATTTCATTGTGATCTCAGTTTACGATTTTCAATGTAAATTCTATGCGTACACTTACATCAATTAAGAGATAAGTATAATAAGCTCTAAATATAAACTGATGTAAATGTAAACGTCTGAATTAAATTATTGATCTGATATCTCTCTGAGATAAATTTTGATAGCAGCTATACTGGAGCAAACGAAGCAGTTTATTTTATAGCGCCTATTACATTATAAGACGTATGTAAAGTATGTGTTTCTAAAGGCCACCGGGTCGTTCAATAATTTACAAAATATTTTGTATTGGCTTTAAGTGTGCTTTCAACATGTTCGTGTAAGGATACTCATGTGAGTGAATATTTAACACTAATATAATATAATATAATGTAAAAGTCAATATATGAATAGAACTAATCCTGTTATCTGAGTTATGACTAGTTTACATTTGGCCTGTGATTAGTCTACGGAGCCCGTATCCTGCCCGTAACCCCTTTTCCGTGTGGGCTCCGTGCGGAGGCAGGACTCAGAGGCGGCCGTGAGATTTTCGTACGGATTCACGGGCTCCGCGGCCTCTACTATTTGAAAACAAATCGTAAGCCCGTAGACATGTCGTAGGTGGCATTGCACAATCCCAGCACGGGCATCGCGCGGAGGCCTCGCGCTGGCCGTGCAGCATGGCGGCTGCACGGTCACCGCGCCTTCTCCGCGCAACCTCTGCGCGGAAGCTGCACGCGCGGGCTCCGTGCGATTTCCGTGCGGAGGCCGGAGAGACTGCACTACAACTACAATGCACTGCAATATCTGTGTGATCAATTTTTGTATGAATAAACGATTAAAAATAATCCAAATATTTTGTTGTATACATACAGTTACATCGATTAACGGGTAATAATAAGACCTAAATACAATCATATTGATGTAAATGTGAATATGAGATATTTACCCGTTATCTGATTGAGCAAATCTTGTTAAATTGTTTTATTGTTAAGTGATTTAAAAATCTATTTGACATGTTCAGTTACATCGATGAAGAGATAACTATTAGTTCTAATACATTTGATGTTTGTGTAAACATCTAATGAAACTGTAGATCGGTTATTTGTCTTGGATGATAATTGTATTGTGGAATGTGTTTAAATTAGTTGTATGCGTTCCATTACACAAATTACGAGTTAAAAGTTGACACTAAACACAAATTGATGTTGATGCCAACATTTAGATGAAACTGTAGACCAGGGCCCATAGTAAAACCGTACTAAGCCACCTTTTAACTGATTACATAGACTATATAGTTAGTTGACAACTAGGCTTAGGAAGGTTTTATGAATATGAACCCTGTTATCTGTCTGAAATATCGTTTAATAATTTGCAAATTCTTTTTTATGCCTTCAATTCCATTAATGACTTAATATTGAAATAAATGTAAACACGTGAATGATACTGGAGACCATGTTTCTGTCTGAGATATGTTTAATTTAATGATTAACATCTTGTTTAAAAAAAATCTGTTTCATTACATAAATTGAGAGGCTTTGTGTAGAAATTATTGTAAATGTCTACATCGGGATGAAACTGTCGACTTCTGAGATGCCTGAAATATATTTTCATATCGTTAATGGCTTGCTTTTTTGAATTAACAACATCGCAGGCACTTTGAAAGAAATCAAATTTAATTTCAATATCATGTTAAATTGCTTACATAAATCATGTTTAGATTACGTAATATCTCATTGTCATTTACGCACATTTCAATAGGTGACGCACAAAGCCGACTGAAATTTTTTCAAAAGTCTTTGCGATCGTGTTAATTACAGCAATTAAGAGCTAATAATCACCTCAGAATGCATTTCAACATCAAAATGAAAATGTAGTTTCGGTTCAGTTATCGGTTTTCTCATTATCACACATACGTATACCCGTCTAAGTTCATCCTTTATGTGGCTATCGATATGTCGAAACCGGGAGAGGTGTCAAGTGGTTGTATCCGGTATGAAAGTTATCAAATTTTGAATAATTTTCCACTTTTGGCAACAGGTGAAAGGTGAAAACATTCATGGAAGTTAGATTAGCAAAAGAAAGAGGAACAAGATGAGCTCACATTTTAATTCTGATATTATATAAGTACGTTAAGCATATTTTGCACATTGATGGTTCGTTTACGTCTTTTGATAAAATCCCAAGTCGAATGGAATTTCTGTCAGGTTCATTTATGTTATATTATTCAGATCTTATGGACTCTTTGAAAAAGAAAGTTACTCGCTAAATTGCGTTGATACTTTATTGAACGATTTCCATAAACTTAAAAAAGATATCAACATCGTACAAAATGTTCTTGCTTTACCTTAAAAACACAGGATAAATAGCAAAGGGATTTACAAAATAATTCAAACGATTCACAAATTTGGAAATCCCGTTTTTTGTTACTATATAGGTAATGAATAGATATTAAAATTTAAAAAAAAAAATCCAATTTAAGTTTATTCATAGAGAAATTGCAACACAAATTTATATAAAACAGGTGTAAGTTCTTCTTCAATATTACTTTTTGTGAAAATCATGAACATACGTTAGTTCCTTTATTTATAAATAGTGAAAAGGTACGATCTCTTTGGAGTGATATATTTTTATGGTGAAAAGAAAAAACATATATAGGCCTCCGTAGTGTTTTGTTCATAGATGACGAATATTTATTTGTTACTCTTATTACCAATTATTTCTATTTTGTCAATACAGTTATTGAAAACTATTTTATATTTACTTGTAAAATGCAAAACATTATTCTACTATTCCGTTCTTTTCTACGAGCTCTTAAAAATTTAGAAAATATGGAACGTATTATTGCTTTCAAGAAGAATCGTTTCGATCTTCGATCAAGATATGGCAAATATTGTGTTAAGTAATTTTTTTGATGAGTTTACTAGTACATTATATCTAACTATATATTCTTTGTCTATACGACTATGTCATTATTATGTATGGGAATTGCTTAAATAAATACCTTAAAAAAGGGGGAAAAAGATGAGATCACCTAAGTTCGACTAAATATGTAAAATATTTACATTTTCATTTTTTGATGATACATATTGTTATAGCTCTCCAATAGTTTTTGTTTGTTTTATATCATTAATACCTAATTAGTAAATCTTAGCCTGCAAACATAATTTACTACTTTACTCCCGGTATCATTACTTATTATTTATCAAATATTTTTGGCATTGTATGTCTTCGAAACAGATTTAAGTAGTGTGATGTTTTTATACCAACACGCCATTGCTATTACATTATTCAATTCAATTCAATTTTATTTTTCCATCTTTAAAAAAAGAACAAAATATAACATAATATTGACACATTGTATTAAAATAACAATATAAACATAAAAATGGAGGGATACCCTTAATAAGCAAGTCGCTTGTAGGCAGGGCCCCGGTATACAATATAAAATTTACAACTTTGTTAGAGAAATTTCTTAACAATTGAGATAATTATAAAAACAGCAAAATTATACATGTATATTAATCAGGAAATTATGATTACCTTAACGGCTACTATAAATAGACAGATTCATGTACACGTACACACACACACACACAACACACACACCCTAACATACATAAATGTATTTTGACATCGCCAATATATATGCATTTTCCTATATAGTTTGTTTGTTTTTTGTTTCCTTTTGTTTTACAACATAGCGGGCTACACATACTTTTGTTAATCACTGTAACAATGATACAAATTGTGCCGCTGAAAAGAGAGTAAAGATTTGGGGACAAACCTAGTTCCAACAGTTGTATAATTATTGCGGGAGATTGCTTAAATAATTGACAAAAAACAGGAAAAGTGGGGAGATCACCACAACCCACGAACCCAGTTCGCTGTCGCTGCCACATGTACAGTCGGTCATAACATGGACCTAACACAAACCCATGGTCAGTCCATGGTCATAACCACCCTCCCATCCCGCCCTGCCACTGTTTACTGTTTTATTGTGAGCCAAAGTCGATGGTCTGAATAAACTTACTCACGGTACATAGTATTCATTGCGAAACATGGTAAGCCAATTGAATAAACAACTAGGACTAACGCCCCTTGCCTAAGCATCGACTTTCAAGTTTACATAAAACACCAAAGCTATATATATATATATAAACTTCATAATCAATAAATTGTCATTTTATTTGAGTGAAAATTATGATTTCGTAATCAAAATATACTGAATAAGATATTGAAATTACTAACAGAACACCTTGATGCCCAGATATGAGAAGACCACTGTTAAATATATTGGTAATCTAATAATTATAAGGGGCTGCAGCCCATATCCCGCGCTCTACACGCCTTTTATTTTCAATGCTTATTAGAATTCAAGATTCCAAGTTTATATTGTTTATATTTAGTACAGAATTACATTGCCATTTGTGATCCCTGATTGCCATAAGTTTTTATATTCCCTTCTTTGAAATCAGTTCCTTCCTCCGAACATTCTCAACATTCTCACGAGCAAACCCTTTTCCTCTTTTTTGTTGTTGTTTCAAACTGAAGAGACGTGACGATAAGATAAGATGCGATCATGTCAATTCTAGTGATACTGGTACATTGATCGGTCTTCCCAAGTCCTCTTTCAACACTGAATTAAAAGGAGAATGATAGAGATCAGCTAGAACCCGACCACACGAAATGATTTGTTATCTACAAGTTACTTATAGCTCCACTTAAGATCCATTGATCCACATTGATTCATTAAAAACATAGCAGTAGGAAATCTTGTAATGTCACTATATAGGCATATCTATTGGCTGAAACCAAAGAAATTTGATGGAAAACCAATCGCAAAAACTTCCGAGAAATCAACTCTTAAGGCAATTTTAATACCACATCCCACAGAAATCATGTTCGAATTTGCGTAATCAAGGTACGTGTACATGTAATACGCCTTTGTAAATGTACGTATATTTCTTAGGTGATTCACAAGGCTTTTTCGAGACTTACCACAAATGTATATTCGCCGTGTAACTAGCCCATTTGAAAGTATCAACGTCTCATTGTGGATCTTAGACCAGGTAGAAGACATGTATCTCCTTCAACAGCGAGACTGATAGGTATGATGCGATAGCAACTAGCTATAGGGCAGAATGACCCCAATTACATCACTCACAGATATCTAATCTCAAATATCTAATGACATTCTTGCCAAGACCAATCGATGGTATATGTCGAAATTATCATTATAATGGTCGGTCGAAACAAGGAGTTCGAAATACATGTACAATTTACATTCTAAAGTCTAAACGATCACGCCCTATCATGTGTTCAGATACATGACTCCATGTATAGTTCAGTTGTTTATTCTTTTTGTATTACTTCAAAGCTGACACATAGTATTTGTTGTATCAACTGGAGTGTACGGAGGGTATGTGTGTAATTGGGTTTTTACCGACGTGTATCAATCAGATATGATTATTTACGTCTGGGGACCGACTTTAAACGACACCATCCGAAAGACGTGAAATTACAGGCCAATTGTTAAATGTATTGTGAAATATTGACCTTTTAAGCGGAGGGCCAAAGTCAAATATCATGCTTAGTTTTTGACTGCCACTAACACACAAACTAAGCACACCTTGTTTATTCATAATATTTTATCATAATACACACTATTTCAGAGGTGTTTTTAAATATTTGTAGCGGTCACCCCTAAATCGGAGGGGGCGTCCAAAAAAGGGGCTCTTTTGACGAAAAATAGTATTTTGTGAATAACATTTTAAGCAAACCTTAATGCATTACCATGGGTTTGGTGTCATGTGAATAATGAACTTATCTACATGTTTATAACAATTGCAGCGGTATTGGGATTAATTAACATCGACATTTTGAGTAAAAAACATGTTTTTTGTGTTATTTTTTCAAAAAATTGAATTTTACCAAAAATCTTTATTTTACATAAATCAAAATTAGAGAGATGTATCTTTTCGTTACTTTCCAGGAATTTGCCCATGTATTAGGAGAATATCTTGTGCAAAGAAGAGGCCTATATCTTTATTCAGTGAAAAGTTATAGAAACCCAAAGTTCATTACTTGATTTCCACATAAACGACATTTTTGCCCATATGTGTATAACTTTATACATATACATGTACGTGTATTAGTGTATTGAGGATGTGTTTAGTGTGTTTAAATCGGGTTTTAAAGATAACTTTTAAATGAAACCTCTAATCATCATTGGTTTGGTGTCAAATGATGGATAATTAAAATACCTTCAAGTTGATATCAATTTCACTGAGTTATGCAGTGTGTGAAATATAAATTTTGAGCTGAAAATGTGTTTTTTGTGGATATTTCCTCTCCTAATTTTGGCCACTATCTCGGTATATTAACTGGAAGATAGTAATTGGACATTTTGAAATGTAGACAGTTCAAAGGATTAGGAGTGCTGAGTGTAATTAATAAGCACTTCTATACTGGCAGATTTTTCAGCAAATGTGGACATGGGCAGTTGCCCCCCCCCCCCTAACACACACACTTTGACACCTCTCTCTATTTGACTGCTTTGTAAAATCTTGCCATGGTAAAGACAAACATTTCAACATAATCAAAGAAAGATAACTACAAAAAAATCCTGCTTCTGGTCTAGCTGGGATTATATAGACAGCCCACGAGACCGAGAATGTAGGTCCCTTGAACCCTCAGAAAAAATGTCAGAATGCCCACAAGACTGACATGTCGTTCTTGTGAACCCTCAAGTATTTTTTCAGAAGACCATGCAGAATGCTGGAGCGTTTATGTGGTGTAAATCATTTTGAGGTGGATATCAAATCTGAGCCAAAAATGTGTTTTCTTTTCCATTATTAAAAACATATAGAAACAAATAGCATTTTTTACGTCTCAGAATTGCTTCTGAAGATTGACCTCTACGGTTTTCCTACACAGATCGCGCGACCCCCGAAAATACATCCGTCGATTGCGAGAGTGAGAATTAAAGGCAAGGACTGTCTCCGTGTTAGCGTTGAGAGTGTGTTAGTTTCTCAGCTGATTGGGCGCGCGACACGGAAACAGTCCAGGCAGTGGACTACTATTTGACCTGCCGAAGCACTAACGTTTGCCATACTCGACCCAGCCGGGGTAATAATTTCCAAAGTCTTTATTAGAAATCTATATTGACCGGATAAATTATTTTTTGCTAGGTGAGTTACATGGAGTCTGTAGGTTTCACCGAGTTCGACGGAGCCCGTGTCATCTCAATCTTGGCATCAGCAATCTCGTTAGTAAACTTTTCCTTTTGTTTGCTGGCGAACTTCTACCTTTCTCCACCATCTTCTTACTGGTTATTGTACCCCTCGTCAACGTAGAGATCATAACTGCTCTATTCATGATCAGGTCAATCGTACCAATGTTCGTCATCGGGGGCAAGGAGAAGCAACCGAGGAATGTTTGTTATTTAAAGAAAACTTTTGAAATATGCCTCTAATGTTTTTAAGGTAAGACAATGGCGGAATTATTTTGGATTTTTATTTAAATCGTTCATTTAACCTTGCAAAATAATGTTAACCCACATAACCTTTCTCTCTCTTTCTCTCCTCTACCCACCCCATCTCTCTCTCTCTTTCTCTCTCTCGCCTCGTCTTTCCCCTTCGTATCTTATCTCTCTCTCTCTCCGTACCAAGTTCTCTCGCTTCATCAGCCACATACACACACCCACCTACGAACTCCCCGCACACTATTTCTCACCCTTAGTCTTTCTATGCCACTCACCACCTCTAGCTCTCCCCCTTCTCTCTCTCTCTTTTATTCTCTCTCTCTCGCCCTCGCCCCTCCCGCACTCACTAACTTATTCCCTCACGCATTTGTCTTTTATCTCTGCGACATACAATGATTAATATGTGAAAATTATTTTCCAGTAATTGGTGGAGTAACTATCAGTACCACGTCAATAGTCACCTACATAACCCCTCAGTTATCCTTTGGTCCCGAGCGAGCAGATCAGGCATGGTCTACATTCCTCTTCTGTAATGGGATAAGATGCATATTCGGCACCACCATAGGTGAGTATATACTCTAGCTTCTATAAGATGATGACGACGATGATGACTACTACTACTACTACAAGTGGCGGATCCAATTTCAAGTTCAAGTTCAAGTTCATTTATTCAAAACCACACAAAACATGTTATAATCTTTTAAATAGAAAAGAGACTGGTAATAGTACATTAAACAACATATTAACTTGATTGCATCACATAATGAATGATTTTAGGACCCCTTTAGAAGCTAAGCTTGTGAGCGGGGCCCTATAGTCTACAAAATACATACATAAACAATATGGCTAGGTGAATAAAAAGAATAACGTATATTCAAGGGATGGAAATACTAAGCTACAAAATATAAAAAACACAAATACTCTCACACACGCACGCACACACAAACACAAATACACAGCAAACACACTGATGAGTAGGTCCTCAGTGGTCAAAAGGCATTATTAAGATAGTCTACAAAGAAAAAAAATTATGTCAGTCTTTCAAGTAGGTACGTTTTTGATAACCTTCTAAACCTAGAAAGAGTTGTACTATTTTTTATATCTTAGGCAAACTGTTCCATTCTTTAATGCAAGAGATATGGAAAGAGGTCAGAGTGACATTTGTTCTAGCAAAAGGCTGATGAATAAGACCCCTTTGACGTGTATTATAATTATGAATTTGTGAGTTCTGACGGAATAAATCTTTTGACGTACATTCATGAGGCATAGACTGAAGTTTAAACATAAACAATACGCAATTGAACGACACAAGTCCATTTAGTGGTAAAATTCTCAGTCGAAGGAACAATGGAGAACTTGGCTGTCTATAATTAGAATTAGTAATAAGCCTTATTGCTTTCTTCTGCAATACTCTCAACTTATCAATATATGACTTAAAAATGTTTCCCAAGCAACATTACAATATGTCAAATAAGGGAGAATAATACTATTATATAATGTTATCAACACTCTTTCGGGTAAAATAAATTTTAATCTAAAAATGACACCTACACTTCGGGACAACTTTGTGCATACAACATCTAAATGATATTTCCAAGATAAATGCTCATCCATAGTTAACCCTAAAAACTGAACATTTTCACTAAGCGCAACATTATGTCCTCCAACATTAAGAAAAGTAATACCATCTGGAAGCTTTTTACCCTTTGAGCGAAAAATAACACATTTGGTCTTTTGAACATTCAACAATAACTTATTACAACAATACCATGCATACAGTTTCTGAATCTCTTGATTCGCAATTAGTAATACATCTTCAGCCTTCTTATCAGCCAGCAGCAAGCTGGTATCATCAGCAAAAAGTGAGTATGAGAATAATTTTGATGAGTGTATTATATCATTTATATAGATCAAAAACAAAAGGGGACCTAGAACAGAACCCTGAGTTACACCATATTTAATAGAAGCAAGTTGGGAACTAGTACCATCCACCACAACAAATTGAGTCCTGTCAAAAAAATAGCTTCGGAACCAAGACAATGCTACACCGCGTATTCCATAATGCTCAAGTTTCTTGAGGAGGATGCCATGGTCAATGGTATCAAACGCCTTAGATAGATCTAAGAATATCCCCAAACAATACATGTCTCCATCAATAGCTTTTATGATATTACTTAATAAATTAAACACACCCATTTGTGTGGAGAAGTGCTTACGAAAACGACACTGCTGAGGAATCAAGATATTTTTTTTAGATAGAAACTCATTTAAGCGTTTATAAATTATTTTCTCAAGTATTTTAGAAAAGATTGGTAACAATGCTATTGGCCTATAATTAATGACATTTTACGGTCAGATTTTTTATACACTGGTACCACTTTAGCTACCTTCAATTTATCAGGAACAACTCCCTGAGATAGAGACATATTAATGATTTTACATAAGGGATCAATAAAAAAAGTGAATGCACTCCTTTATAATTCTAGGTGATATATCATCAGAACCGCTAGATTTAGATGGCTTCAAAGATGACACAATATCGATGATCTCAGATTTTGAAGTTGGTTTTAGAAACATAGATGCATTATCTTCACACTGTTTCATATAATCATGAAAAGATTGTGGTACTTGAGGAATATCTGTACCGATTTTTATGGGTAATCCAATAAAATATCTTATTTTTGGCCTTATCCTTGGCAGATGATAGAAGTACTCCATTAAAATCCATCTCTTGAGGAAGTGAATGCCTATTTGACCACCTAACAATTCATTGATATGAGACCAAGTTTTCCTAATATTGCCTTTAACACTGTGGAACAAATCATTGTAATAATTTTGCTTGGTTATACGAAGAGTATTAACCAAGACATTCTTATAATCAACATATTTCTTTTTATTCTCAGCTGTTGGTCTCTTGACATAACAACCACAAAGCTTATGTTTATGGTTTATTGTTTTCAATAAACCACGAGTTACCCATGGCTTTTTACAATTACTCTTTATTGATACCTCAATTAAGGGGAAACATAAATTATATGATTCCAGAAATATTTGTAGAAAACGTTCATATAAATCATTGACGCCTTCCGCCCTCCAGGGGAGGGGCCAGGCCCCCCCTGGTGCTCAAGGGGGGGGGGGGGTGGATGTTGAGTACAAAAGAAAGAAAAGTAATTTCCGGAGGTTTATTGTCCTCCGGGGATAATTGTCCCTCTGGTAATTGGCCGGGGGGGGGGGCGTTAATGTCCAGGGGGTATTTGTCCTAGAACCGTATATGATAATGTCTGATTGGTTAATAGACAGAAACAGGCACATCCACAACACCGACCCCCCTTACACATACACTCTCCCCCTCTCTCTCTTGAGAGAACCAAACGTATTGAGGATTAGAAAGCGCAATAATTATTGAGAGATTTTAGTATATAGGATCAAATAGTCGGAACAAAATAATATTTGTCGTTTTATCAATTTATTGTATCTGCATGATTATGCCTGCCAATTATTCGTTTTTGCAGTAGTGTATGAATCGTAATTACATCATAATATCATAATCAATATAAGGCAATTGCAATATCCTTGTGCGTCACCGTTTAAAACGTGCGAACATAAAAATGACGTGTTGCATAATCCGAACATGGATTGTAGGGGCAGTGTAATAATGTATTGAATTTGCCCTTCGGGATGATTTCTTGTAAGTCTTCGCGTATTGTAATTGTCGTCTAGGTGATTTTTTGACAGAATTTGCCATGGTGTTTGATTATATACTTATTATATTGATAATCGACATTGTCTGATTTTCTTAAGTAAACAATTAAACTATTAATTGCTCTGCATCACAATCTCTTTCTCTCAACATGCTCAAACTTCTCTCCCTTTATCTTTTACCTTTTTGTGTAAGTATGTCTCTTGCTATTCTTCACCCTAAATATTCCTCTCCTCTCTCTGTTTCTCTCTCTTTATCTTTCTTTCACACACACATCACACAGTATACATTTCTCTCTCTTTCTTGTCATTCTGCGTTACTTTCTTAGTATTGAGGTTAGCCTTTTTTATGATTTAATTCCCTCTTTTTTTCTCTCTTCCATTACTCCTTTTCTCTATTCTTTCCTGTAATCCATTCTTTTTGCTGAATGCCTAATTTTGTCTACGAGATTTATTAACCAGTCGTAGGTTTCAAATAAATACAAAAATAACAGGGTTACAGAAGATATTGCACCTCATAGGAAGCGTGAACAAGGACTTGAAAATAATATTACTTATAGTCAGAAATGTTCACCCCAGTCTAGAGGCTGAATAACACATTATCGTTTTTATCGGTAGTTATCTCCAATCAATTCTTTGCTGTAAAAACGAAAAAGGTGATTTTTTTTGTATCCGTAAACTCTTTGAATTGCAATCGGCTGTAGAGACCGAATCACTTCTGATGAGCCTTACATTCAGACTTGAACAGTGAAATTGAATTAAAAGAAATATAACATCACGGGTTTATATGTACACTCCAAACCACATTCAGATAGGTAATATATCATTCATTTTCTTGTTATATCCTAGTTCCCGCACTAGTTTCTCCCACATTATTTTTTGTCCATATTCATCTTCTGACCATCGAAAATACGGTTTGTTCTTACTGAAAAATAGCCTAACAAGATATGGCAAACGCCCATCCGGAATGTCTTCCTTAAATATCAAAATTACCTTTTCTAGCTCGACCTCATTCATTTGGTCAACCGCGAGGCGGAGTTTGGTGATGAACGAGTGATTGTCTACGGCTCTATTGCTCACGATCAGGATGCTTTTATAACTTTGCTCGACGACTTCGGTAATGGCCTCAATGTAGTACATTCCAAGCGGAAGGTCGTCATCTCCGCATACGATCCTGTCGAAATCAGGTAGTCGTTTTTCGAGTCCTGGTTTCAATATTCCCCTAACCCACTGTTCGTCATCGTCGTCGAAAGCGAAGTTGATGTCGTACTCGTAATCGAGCCTCTCTCGTCCGTCGTGGTCGTCCCGTCTGCCAAGAAATACTAATTTCAGATGGAATAATTTGTAATTGATCAACCATCTTCTTTGATAAGCCACGACACAGACCATGATACAGGTGACAATGACAAAGGTCGTGATGATGTAGACCCAGACTTTAGGTCCGCATACCTTGGTGGGATCAAATGCAAGAATGGGCTGATTCTTAAATGGTGCTAGAGAAACAGATGAACAGTTCGTTTGGTCAGGATGGATGATAGATACTTCGGCTTTGTTAATCCAATTTATAAACCATCTAAACTCACAGTTACAACCGAAAGGATTGTTGGAGACATCCAGTGTTTGTCTAGGTAGAACTGTACCCTCTTTGATAGTGGTTAGATGGTTATGGGATATATACAGATATGACAGGTGTGGGTTATTTGCGAAGACATCTGCAGCTAAGCCTTTGATCTCGTTGCTTTTTATGGACACACCGACTAACGAGCTGAGATCGGCCAGGTGTCGAGATGTCAGTTCTGCGATGTGATTTTCATCAATGGAAAGGGACTGTAACGATGTCAGATTCACGAAAATATCCTCATTGAGGTACCTGATGTCAGAATTATCCATTTCAAGATTTTGGAGGTCTTGGAGACCTTTGAATGTTCCCGGTTTTAGCCTGTCCAGTTTGTTTCCTTTGAGGTAGAGACGTTCTAACGTTGATAGAGCGGACAGCACCGGAAGATCCTCAGTATGGGAGTCCCAGAAGCTGGAAGCTGTTAACCCTGATCCCCGCATACTCAATCTCCTAAGATTGGACAACCCTGTAAAGAGTTCATATGACAATGCGACTGACGTATGGGACATGTCCAGTATTGTAAGTTCAATCAGATTCGTGAACGGACTATGTAGCTGACCCAAATAAGACAAATAAGACAAACTCAGTATCTGAAGACGGCCAGTGGATGCAAAAGCTCCATTTTCAATTGTTGTTAATAATTTGTTGTATGATATATTAAGAGTTGTGAGGTTTGCCATTCCATAAAAGGAGTTCTTGTCAATACGCACAAGTCGGTTATGCGATATGTCCAGGAATTTTAAATTTCGGAGATTCCAACCCCCGCTCTGTGGTCTGAGATCAGTTACTCTGCACCTTGCTAAATTAAGAGAGGTTAGTGAGGCTATATCATCAATCTGCTTTGGACTCAGCTCCTTGAACCAATTACTCGATAGCACCAAGGATTGAAGTCGCGAGCTAAATAAAAACATATCTTTGGTGACATAGGAAAGATGGTTTCCCGTCAAGTCGAGAATTTCCAGTGACTCGAGTCCTTCAAATGAATCATTTTGCAACGTGTCTATGCGACTCTGGTGGATGTCAAGTTTGATAAGATTGCCCAAACCCCAGAAAGCACGAGGGGGAATGGAAGGGATACGGTTGCCCTGTAAGTCCAGGTAGGTCAAGTTAGGAATCGCGGTTGTCTGATTTGGTAGAGGGGCTAGCGGTTGAATCGCTGTAATCATGTTTTCTGCGACACTAAGAGTTTCCAAAGAGGACATTCCCAGAAACGAATGGAGGCTAAAATTGCGGATCTTATTGCTCGTTAGGCGCATCTCTCGCACGCCCTCAAGATGTTGGAACAAACCATTTTGTAGTGAGGTGAGGTTGTTCTTGATGAATGATATCAGGTCAATTCTTGTCTCCTTGAGGGGAAGAAAATCGTCTTCATGAAAGGACGACAAACGATTTGTTGATAATATAAGCGAAGTCATGTTTCTGCTTCTCCATCCTGTAAAGTTTAGGCTTGACAACAAGTTCTTTCCCAAACGAAGATGAGTCAACGAAGGCACAGAATTCAATGCGTTTCCAGGGAAGCTAACAAATCGATTTGCCGTGAGATCAACAATTTGCAGCTTTTGATTCCTTGAGAAAATATTAGTCGGTAGAGATGTGAAATTGTTATTTGTGAGCGATATTGAACAAAGCTCAGGCAAAGCTTGAAACGCACCCGACTCGATGGTACTTATATTGTTCGACTTGAGATATAGGTACCTCAAATGAGGAAGGCTACTGAAAGATGTGTTAGTCAATTCGGTCAGTTGGTTATAAGCGAGAACTAACACGGTGATATCATGAGTGAGGTTAGCAGGTACCGCTGTAAGGCTACGGTGTGAACAAATGGCTTTCAATCCTTCGCTGGTTATTTCATAATGACACGGTACCCCTCTTAAATCTGCAGCATCGGCTTCAGTGTGTCCAATGTAATCCATCATTAATGAAGATGCTAGCATACAGGTGATCCACAACAGTCCAATGCTCTCCATTGCACTCATCCACTGTGTTAACAGATGGCAGAACTCGTCAAAACCTAGACTGTTTCTTTTTAAAATGGTATTTACGTTTTTCAAAAACTGATCGTGATTTCTACTCAATCAAAATGAATTAAAGGAGGGTGTATCATCTAGTTTCGTAATCTCTAGAACTGACAATGGCATCGTTCCTTATGCCTCAAACATTACCAAGCGATCTACCCCAAAGTAATTGACCAGGAAACTAGAAAGTCGTTCCAAGTACAGTTATGATTTCTTTGATCATAAGGGAATGTCAGCTTGTGGCCTTCCACCTTGATGGCCGGTGTAAAACGCTGAATTCTGGTCGAAAGGATGTTGTTCGATCGTCCTCAAGTTTGTGTGTTCATCTATGGTTACGATCTGTAGAAACAAGAATATAAGAGAAAGATATATGTACAAGTTATACTAAAACACGACCACGTACTTTTGTTTGGTAAACAGTCTCATGAAACTACATGTATGTCTCAATATTTCAAGTGGGACCTATTTATAAACAATGATACTTCCGCATTTATTCTCGTCAGACTACAGTTCAGTTTCGATCCCTATTTAAAAATTATTTTGCACAATATTATGTCTAACAGACCACTCTAATGCTAATTTTTAAGGGGGAAGTTATAACAAGTCGCAATTTTTGCAATCGCTGTTTGAGAAAGTTGACAGTTTGAAATGCTTGACGATAAAACATAGTGGTAGATTGAAATGTCAGTATTTCATCGATAACTCTGTCAATTAGTTAGGAATGTCACGATATGTTTTTTTTTTGCTTGGTAGATAGACATATACCCTTCAGTTATTTGTCCCGATAAAGAAAAAGAAACTACTAATTCATGAGTGTGATCAACAGTAGAATGTTTTTTAAATGAATGACTTTGTCAATGATACTATGCCAAAATGAGATTCAGAATCGCATGAAATGCATAACCGAAATTCTCACATGAATTCCTTTCCAATACGATTTTCAAAGCATTGCCCAATCATCTTTGTAAAGATGAACGTTGAAGTACGTAGTTGTTTTTCTTCATTTCACTTCCTGTCACTATTATTTTAATCCCTGGTGATATATCCATCCCTAAAATGGTATTTAAATAGTACAGTCACGTTAACGTAGACATCTAGACTGCATCATAGTTTTAGTATTGTTTGGTATTATTTTGGATACGGTTTCTAACGTGATCGTCAGGTAGAGACCACAACGGAGGGCGAGTATATCCGGTTCAGATTATAGACCGACATAGGATTAGCAGAGGAATAGGGATCAAAGAATCAAGGACTCTGAACTATGTGCTCCACAAATGTCTTATGTAACATGAAATTATGCTAGAAATGTTTTTTAATTCTTTAATAGATAAGACTACATAACATCATCTGAGCAGCAGCATTCCAATTTGATTGGCCTATCTGGGACTCTCCTGTACTACAGGGACTGATTGCGTCAAGAAGTATTATCTGTTTAAACTTGAAGTGGCCGTTGTTCGCTTCTGCACTATATACATGTATATATGTGTACATATATTTAAAGTCCAAGTCCACTCCAAAAATAATTTACTTTCAATAGAAGCAGCAAAATCATACAAACCAATCAAAAAAAGTTTGAGGAGAATCGGATAACTAATAATAATAATAATAATAATAATATTCAGCTTTTATATAGCGCTTAATACAAATGTCTCTAAGCGCTTAACAGATATACTATTACCCCGGTCATTGGATTCAGTGCTTGCCCGCACACACAAGGTTAATATCTTGCCAAAGGATATTAGTGCCGTGTCGGGATTCGAACCTTCGACCTTCGCATCTCCAGTCAAGCACCTTAAACCACTCGACCACGACACTCCCACATGAAATAAGAAAGTTATGAATTTCTAATGACATGAAAAACTTTGAAAATCACTAGACAAATTGGCAATTCACTCATGAGTCTGTGACGTCATGTCCTCACAATCCACTAATTATTTTCTTTATATTGATAATATAAATTTAATAATCTTATTTCTTAACACCAGCATCCAAGTTAGATTGATAGTAATATGTTTTTGTGTGGATGCACTAATACAGAGTAATTTTTTCCAGTTAAATCATGAAAAATGTGAATTTTGATAAAGAGTTTATATAAAAGTCAATAATTATGAACATACAATATTCAGAAAATAGTATCAATTCTTCAAAATTCATAACAGATTTTGGGAAATGTCATGCACGCAATATGATACAAATCATATAACCTGGGAAAAGGCATGGGGAAATCAAGTTTTGGTGGATAAAAAGGGAAATTAATGGGATTAAACTATATCAAGCAATTGATAAGTAGTGAGGACATGATGTCACAAACTGATAACCAAATTGGCAATTTGTGTAGTGATTTCTATTGTTCCATAGTTCTACATACTTTCTCAAAAATTCATAACTTTCTTATTAGTTATCCGATTTTGCTCAAACTTTTTTGATTGGTTTATCTGATTTATCTGCTTCTATCGAAAGTAAGTAATATTTGGAGTGGACTTGCCCTTTAAATGGAACCGAAGATGACCGGGCTTGTGATGTCTCTACAGTGGTGTATCCAAATTAATTAATAAACAAGGGGCGGAATATCCTCCAGAAGAGAGGCGGAATGTCCCTGGGCTTTTCCACTTTATATAGAAAAACTACAAGATTTATGTCCCACATTTAAATCTTCTGGCCAATTCCTAATCTGCCTATTTTTTTAAAAAATATCTTTGTAGGTAGATTGTTAAAACCGGAACAATTTTTCCTTTTACAAGTTTGAAAAAAAAAATCCCATTCAGCTATTAGGGAATGGTCTAGCGAAGCCCCTGACTATGGACAGCCTATAACGTCACTTATTCTCACTTTCAATCAGCAATAAATATTGCCGGTCGGCACATTGTGCCATTTTCTAATCCATAATTATATCATAACAAATTCCAGAGACATTCCACTTATACTGACTTTATCGTAACCGCACTTTGTTTCGTAGTTGAATATATCTGAATACAAAGATTACTTTCCTTAGTCCTGCAGCGATTATGGATGACAGTTTTCTTTCCAAACTAATATTTCATACCATACCCAACGATGTCACAATGCATTGAGGAAGTCACGTAGAGCCAAATGAAGTAGTTTATGGAGCAGAGCAAATAGACTCCGATCTCTCTCTCTTCCTCTGTCCCCCCTCTCTCCCTATTCTACATCTCCATCCATGCATGTGCGTATGCGTGTGTGTATGTGTGTATGTGTGTATGTGTGCGCGTGCTGGTGTACGTGTGTGTGTTTATGGCGATTATCATTAATCATACTATTTAACGTGGAAGATGAATTCTTCAATAAAAATCACATTTATATTAACAAATATTCCTCTCAGCCCCCCCTTGACTACTAACTTTAAATAAATTGACGCCTAATAGACATTTAACAATCAACGGTCTCTCCGGTCCGTATCCGTATGTACCAATTAAACCATGTTTATTCCCAAATATTGATGGATAATAATTGAGTCATGCTTGTATGTATAATCATTCACTCCGCCAATGAAAACGTGTAATGAACTGTAGATCGGTTATATGTCTGCGATGATAATTGTATCGTACAATGTGTTGAAATTAGTTGTATGCGTTCAATTACACAAATTACGAGTTAATAATTGACATTAAATACATATTGATGTTGATACAAACATTTAGATGAAACTGTAGACCAGGGCCCAAAGTAATAAAACCCTACTAAGCTACTTTTCAATTGATTACATAGACTATACAGTTAGTTGACAACTAGGCTTAGGAAGGTTTTATGAATATAAACCCTGTTATCTGTCTGAAATATCGTTTAATAATTTGCGAATTCTTCAACATTATCGTACAATATTTTCTTGAACAAATTTCAGAAACAAATCAACAGGATAAATAGCAAAGGGATTTATAAAATAATTTGAACGATTCACAAATTTGGAAATCCCGTTTCACGTTTTTATACAGGTCATCAGTAGATTATAAATTGAGAAATTTCCAATTTAAGCTTATTCATAGAAAAATTGCAATACAAAGTTTTCTTTATAAAATAGGTGTAAGTCTTTCTTTAATGTTAATTTTTTGGTGAAAATCATGAACAGACGTTAGTTCATTTATTTATAAATTGTGAAAAGTACGATCTCTTTGGAGTGATATATTTTTAGGTCTTGTTTCGCTCACAGATGAAGATTTTTGTCTTACTCTTATGACCAATCATTTCTATTTTGTCAATACAGTTATTGCAAAATATTCTGTATTTACTTGTAACATGCAAAACATTATTCTGCTATTCCGTTCTTTTCTATGAGCTCTTAAACATTTAGAAAATATGGAAAGTATAACTGCTTTCAAGAAAAACCGTTTCGATATTTATAATAAGGAATGTCAGATATTGTTAACTTGTTCTTACTACAATTATTTTGTCCATACGAACATGTTATTATGATGTATGAGAATTGCTTAAATAAATACTTATACTCTTTGTTAAAGATGAGCTCACCTCAGTTTGACTAAATATGTAAAATATTGGCATTTTCATTTTTTGATGAAACATGTAGCTTCCAATAGTTTTTGTTTGTTTTATATCATTAATACCTATGTATTAAAAATCTTAGCCGGCAAACCCGATACAAAGATAATTTCCTATTTTACTCCCGGTATCATTACTTATTATCGAATATTTTCGCATTGTATGTCTATGAATCAGATTTAAGTTGTGTTATTTTTTTTTAAATATCAATACGCCATTGCTATTACATGATGAGTCATAAATGAATTTCAAAATCGCCAATATATGCATTTTCCTATACAGTTTCTGTGTTTCTATATTTTTCTTTTGTTTTACAACATAGCGGGCTACACATACTATGCAGTATGCAGTTTATTCATATATCATTTTGTATAATTCTTATACAAATTTTACTGTTTATGTCAATCTATCTCATTTCAATGTGGCTGTCCTGACAAACCCACTATAGGATTTTTTTATACAGCAACCAAATTCCTATTTTTATTTTACTGTCAATATTTTACTATTTTAATAACTGCAACCGAAATATAATAATTATGTAAGAGTAGTACTTCTATCATATTTACTGCATGCTAATGTTTCTGTTTTTATTATGGAATTATGGAATTGAATAAATGCCGAATTGAATTGAAGTACTAGACTGCTGTGTTTCGTTTTATCTTCGTGGTTTTGTTAATCACTGTAACAATGTTACAAGTTATGCCGCTGAAAACAAAGAGTAAAGATTTGGGAACTAGGCCTAACCTAGTTCCAAATAGTTGTACAATTCAGGGGCGGCGATTTCTTTTCATGACCGGGGGGGACGAAATGCGAGGGACGAGGGAGCAGTGGCGTAATGACCAAGAACGGTTTTTTTTTTTGGGGGGCAGAAAAAATCTGCACCACCACCATTCTTACATGTTACATGAAGGCCCTGCGGAAAGTTTTTCAAAGTTGGGGGCTAATGTATTTACGATCAGGTAGAGCAAAGCAAGTGGAGCGTAAATTGGCGTGGGGTCCAAGGGCAAATTAGCCCCAGCGGGGGTCAAAGTGCGAAGCCCCATGAAGCTCAGGGGTGTTAGGCATTTAATTAAGGTCAGATGAGCAACCAGGGGCCCGGCTTAGGGCCCCTGGTGGGGTCCAGGGGCGGAGCCCCCGGAAGCTCAGGGGTTTTAGGCATTTAATAACGGTCAGATGAGCAACCAGATGCATACTTTATAATTATGGGGCCCTTGGTGGCGTCCAAGGGGCGGAGCCCCCAGAAGCTCAGGGGTTTTAAGCATTAAATTACGATCAGATGAGCATCCAGGGGCTGCCTTAGGGCCCTTGGCGGGGTCCCGAGGGCAGAGCCTCCGGAAGCTCAGGGGTTTTAGGCATTTAATTACCGTCAGATGAGCATCAAGGGGCCCACCTTAGGGCCCTGGTGAGGTCAAGGGGTCCAGGGGGCAGAGCCCCCGGAAGCTCAGGGAAAAATCATGCCATTTCAGCAACATTTGTAAATCACTGGTATCGAATTAGAAATAAACCCCCTCTATAAAAATATAAAAACAAGTAATATACTTTTTGCACACTTCAGTTTTCTACAATATCTACATGTACATTTTGAAGGATGTTATGCGAGGGAGCGTAGCTTCCGAGTGAGAAGATTTTTGCATTTTTATTTGTCTAAACGCTGCACTCTTGGGCCCTCCAGAGCCTAAAAGTGTGTTGCAGTCTTCACCCAGTATTTGCTATACATTTTTTTTTTTTTTTTTTTTGGGGGCACTTTTTCAAATTTTCAGGGGGACGATCCCCTAAAAAAATCGAGGGGAGACGTGTCCCCCCCGTTCCCCCCGGGATCGCCTCCCCTGGTACAATTATTGCGAGAAATTGCTAAAATATTATATATAATACCACTGTTAAATATATTGGTAATATATAACAATTATAATGGGCTGCAGCCCATATATCCCCCGCACTAGACGCCTTTTATTACCAATGCTTATTAGAATTCAAGATTTCAAGTATATACGGTTTATATTTAGTACAGATTTCCATTGCCATTGGGATCCCTGATTTCCATAAGTTTTTATATTCGCTAGTTTGAAATCAGTTTCGTCCTCTGAACATTCTCTAAAAGCTCACGAGCAAATCCTTTTCCTCTTGTTCTGTTTGTTTTAAACTGAAGAGACGTGACGATAAGTTTGATGGGATCATTTCAATTATATTGATACCGGTACATTGATCGGTCTTCCCAAGTCCTCTTTCAACACTGAATTAAAAAAAGGAATGGTAGAGATCAGAACCCGAAAAACGAAATTATTTGTCATCTATTGCAAGATACTTGCTCCACTTAAGATTAATTGAAAACATAGCAGTAAGAAATCTTGTAATGGCACTATAGAGGCCTACCTATTGACTGAAACCATGGAAATTTGAAAGAAAATTAATCTAAAAAACTTCCAAGAAAAGGCAAAGTCGAAATCACTTCCCATATAAATCATGTTCGAATTTGCGTATCATGGTACTTGTACATGTAATACGCGATTGTAATGTCCGCATATTTCATTATGTGATTCACAAGGCTATAAAAATTGCGTCAGGGTGAAAAGTGTCCGAAAGTCTTTGCCATCATGTTCAACTGCTTTTTCGAGACTTACCACAATTGTATATTCGCATTGTCGCCCATGTAAAAGTATCATCGTGTCACTGTGGATCTTAGACCAGGTAGCAGACATGTATCTCCTTCATCAGAGAGACTGACATATATGATGCGATAGCAACCAAGTTCGTTGCTATCGCATAGGGCAGTATGACCCCCAATTACAGCACTTTCAGGTTGATGTATTAGTAGATAAGGAACACGAACATCAGCTTTCAAATACCTAGTAACATTCTTGCCAAGACCAATCGATGGTATACGTTGAAATTATCATTATAAGGGTCGGTCGAAACAAGGAGTTCGAAATATATGTACACTCTAAATGGTCACACCTCTATCATGTGTTCAGATATATCACTCCAGTAGTTCAGTTGTTTATTTTTCGTATTTCCTCAAAGCTGACAGACAGTATTTGTTGTATCAAACTACAGGGAATTACAGGCCATTTGTTATTGTGAAATAGTTGACCTTTTAAACTCTTTATGCGTTCTTTACGCACCAGGGCACCGTCATTCTATGGCGCGCCGTTTCACCAAAAATTCAGATAAACAGTGTTTATCGCCGAAAAACACTGTTTATCCAGCGATAAACACTGTTTATCTTTAAGTAACTCCTGTACAAAATACATGAACAGACTGACTAGTGTACAGGCTTGCGCGCTAGGAGTTCGCTTAATTCAGCGAACTCCGTGCATGCGCCTTCGTATACTATACTAATCGCTTTTATCGTAAAGTTAGTATCAATTTGGCAACGCAAAAAACAGTTTTTACGTGTATACCGCCTGTTTTTCCAATTCAGCCGGAAATAACATCGCGAACTCTCTTAAAAGGTAAGCTTTTTGGTCATATAAAGCGCACATTTTCTAATTATTATCAAGAACATTCACATGGAAGGTTGGCAAATCGCTATCACTCGAACGGTAGCAAAATCTTACATTTCATATTCATTTGTTGACCGATTTCAGAGTGCTTTATATGAGGAGAATTAAGGAAGAGTCCTGGACCCCGTCTTACAAAGAGTTACGATTGATCCAAGTCCTCCAATCAATCGCGAGCTCGCAGTCTCCTATCTCGTATGTACATAGTTGCGATTGATATCAACTCTTTGTAAGACGGGGACCAGGCTAGCGATCGAGCTCCGAAGCCAATGTGCAATGTTCGTCGGTTGCGGGGTAGGGTGGTTTTACTCACGCATTTTAGGTTATGTTTATCTGCATCTCCGACTCCACGCAGGGGGTATGGGTGCCATCATATTTTACATCATCACTTTAATAGCCTTTAGGCCTAACAAAAAAATTGTTGTATTGCCCTTTAGGTGCCAAAACATGGGTCGGTCGGTCGGAAAAGTTTTTTTTTTTTTAAGTTTTTTTTTTGTCGCCCTCTGTGGGCCGATATTTTTCAGTTTTGAACAGCGACCGTCGCCCAAATCTCCCTGGTTTGTAGCTGGTGCAGTGCATGGTATATGAACACGTACAAGAAGCCGGGGTCTACTTGCATGTTTACGCTAGTAGGATTTTGAAACTAGGGCAGAAGACGAGTGAGAATTTGGGAATAATTTGATTTCATGCATTTATATCCCACTTAAACAAACAAAATACATATTTTTTTATTCATTAATAAAATAAAATCTAAAAAAACGGTCAAAAAAAAAAAAACTTTTTTAAAATGCCGACCGTAGATTTTCAGATTTTTGGGTCGGTCGCAAAAGGCATTACAACAAGTTTTTATTTTAGGCCTTATAATAATAATATCGATTTATTTATTAAGTATTATCTTTTAAATGGCGTTGGAATTTAACCTTTTCATTTGTTTGGCCTGCAAATGGGACCTTTCTCAAAACTTACCAGTTTCGTTTGTAATTTTTGTCATTGCAATTAGTTAGTGTATTACAATTAAATATATTAATCTAATTGATTTTTCATAAATATTTGCTATATGTACTTACTTTGTTCTTAATGAATTAATACATTTGGCTACTTGTCTTGAGTTAAAGGCTTTTGTATTTCGTTCTTGTAACTAGTTAAATATACTTGTACATGCTTATTTTTTTACTTTGTAAAGCGCATAGAGAAACTTTCGTTTATTATGCGCTTAACTCGTTCCTTCCGGGAACCTGGTATACCAGGTTCCCGTAGAGCGCATCCACAGACGGGAACCTGGTATACCAGGTTCCCATAAAAGGCAGCTGAATGACGTCTTTACAAGCCTAAAATTGCCTTTCCCTGCCACTTATTCACTAAACTAGTGGAGTTGAGCTTATTTCCAAAGTATATAATATCATTTTCCATTGCTCCTGTTTTTTGTACTTTCATATTATTCTTTATTAATGTACTTTTTCATAAGCATGTCAAGTTTTCTCTCACATGAAATTCGTACAGCAGCACATACAGCTCCGCGATGTCTGTCCCACAGATATTGACTTTCGCTGAGACCTTTCCGTACACAGAATATTGATACTGCTAGTACCTCATTGGGAGCAGCGTATTAAAAATCCGCGCTCGCCCTGTAGAAGCCTATGACGGCACGCACCCTAATGCCTTACTTCCGTTCTTCTATTGTTGGACTTTACAACCATGACAACGAACTTTACCCTTGGCCACGTTTATTGTTCTTCTTACGTAACTTAGCTGTAGGCGGCCTAAGACATAACTCTTTCGTATATTCTATATACGTTAAAAGATGGGAGTTGCTGCTACCTTGTTTGGCGTTCAACAAGAAGGGGATAGAGCAATGTCGATCTGGCGCGGCTCAGTGGCTGCCGGGCTCACGATCAATTGAGCAAAAAGAATTTCCATTTTCGGTTTAACTTAATGGAGTGGACTTAAAAGATTATTATTATTATTATAGGTCTAAAATACTTTCAAATATTTCTGTGTCATTTTTGTTTGTATATACTTTGTCAATACTTACAAACTATAATTGTCAAAATTTGCCAATATACAAACTATTACGTTTCCCCTATCATCTTCCGCTCTAGAATCCTATTTTTTTAAAATTTCTTGTGTCCTTTTCATATTTTTTCTTGTCTCCCTCTTCAAGATTTCTTTTTTTTTGGTACGGTATTTATGCTATTTATTTTTCATAAATAAAAGAGAAAGTTTTATTCTTTCTCTTATAATGTTGTCCACCTTCTTCTAGATAACCCTTTTGTGCTAAAGTATAATGTCCGATGTATATTATTTCTGTCAATAACATAAATGAACGTATCATTTTATTTTGACGCAACAAAGATTTACATTCAAAATCAAAACTTGTTCTTTCTATAATTTGTGTGCAGTAGTGTTCGCATTTCGACATTATCAGCCGCTCCGACGTTCTATATTTTCGTTCCCTATAATAAATATAAGGTATATGTGTACATTATCAGGGATATGTTATAATAATTTATCTCAAGGAAGAAATGATGCCGGCATACTAGCAAATGTCGGAATAGAAAACAACATGAAAGATGAAGTTCGAAAACGACATTGACAGAAAGACAGAGAGAGAAAGACAGACATACATACAGGCAGTGAGAGAGAGAGAGAGAGAGGCGGGAGGGATAGAAAGTTGGACGTAGTCTGTACTGTATTTATTATAATATTTGCATCGCCGATCACCCCCAGCTCGGATTTTTGGGTTAGTTACTTTCTTTTTGTTTGTTTATATCTTTTCGCTAAAGTATAATGTTCGACGTATATAAGTAACGTCAATATAGCATAATAAACTTTTTTTTAAATATCATTTTGATGCAACACAGATTTACATTCAAAAGATGAAGATGGAAAATGGCGCTGAGAAAGCGAGCAAGAGAGATAGAAAAAGACATACAGAGAAAAAACAATTATTTCTCATGTCATCTTTTCGTCTGTGAAATTTTACTAAGTTACATTTTTATTATTCCTTTATCTTTCCATGATTGTTATATATTTGAATGAATATTGTAGGGTCAAATCTGGTTTTACGTTATAATTATGATCAGCTCTTTATATTTAGGAGTACGTCGAAACGCGATCTCATAAAAAATCGCGGAACATAAAACACTATGAGAGATGAAGATAGAAAATGACATTGAGAAAACGAGAGAGAGAGAGAGAGAGAAAGTAGGACGTTATTTCTCATGTCATCTTTTCTCATGTCATCTTTTCGTCCATAACGAAGTTTAATATGTTATAATAGTTTATCTCAAGATCGAAAGGAATACTTTCGGAATAAAGCAACTAGCGGAACGGAAAACAGTACCAGAGATGAAGATGGCAAATGGAGCTGAAAAAGTGAGCGAGTGAGAGACAAAGAAAGAGACAAACAGAGGGACAAACACAGAGAGAAACAATCATTTCTCATGTCATCTTTTCTCATGTCATCTTTTCGTCCATAACGAAGTTTAATATGTTATAATAGTTTATCTCAAGATCGAAAGGAATACTTTCGGAATAAAGCAACTAGCGGAACGGAAAACAGTACCAGAGATGAAGATGGCAAATGGAGCTGAAAAAGTGAGCGAGTGAGAGACAAAGAAAGAGACAAACAGAGGGACAAACACAGAGAGAAACAATCATTTCTCATGTCATCTTTTCGTCTGTGACATTTTACTATCACATTCGTATTATTCCTTTATCTTTCCATGGTTCTTAAATATTTGAATGAATATTTCAGATAGGGTCAAATTTGGTCGATCAGCTATTTTTATTTAGGAGTACGTCGACACGCGATCTCATCAAAAATCGCGGAACAGCAAACACTACGAGAGATGAAGATGGAAAACGACATTGAGAAAACGAGAGAGGGAGAAATTAGGGCTTATTGTTATTTATTATTACGCTATTTGTCTCTCCGATCAACCCCACCCCACCCGCTCTGGATTCCTCTTTAGTTTCCATTTTTTACCATGATTTACATTCAAAAGTTTTACTTTTTATAATTATTGTACAGTAATATTCTTTGAATTATGTTTTCAAATAGGGTAAAATCTGGTTCTACATTATTTGTTTAATAGCAATTTTTATTTGGGAGTACTTCGGAACGTGATCCCATAAACATTCTTCGAAAACAGTAACGACGACTGCAAAACAACAAGACCCCCAAAAAAAGGGTTATCTGAACCCGATATACGTGTACACTTGTGCAGTATACAAGGATCATTGTGAATAAATCTATACCTTTACCTTATTTCCGCTCTTCTATTGTTGGAGTTTATAACCATGACAACGACCTTTACCCTCGGCCACGTCTATTGTTCCTCTTACGTAACTTAGCTGTATAGCTGGGCCAAATTGCCATATGATCTGCGCATGCGCTATGTTCCTGCTCGTCGCGCGAAGCCACTGGCCAGGCTGCGTATTTTTATTTACACGCTAGTGAGGGGAATTTCTCGATTAATTCCAATGAAACCGCTCGCGGAGAGCCTAAACTGTATTTTAAACTTTTATGTACGTACTGTACTGATAATGATAATGTACTGAAATTGTTTTGTCGATGGATGTTGTGTGTACATGTGTGTGTATGTTCACGCTCGCTGTGCTGATTTCTGCTCTCATATTCAACAGCAAATTGCAAAATAAATCCCAATATATTTGTTTAATATCTGTAACTGCTTGGAATCTTGTGTTGTGTTCAAATGGTTGACGTGGTATCAATTTTAATAACTTGTTTCAACCCGCCTTTTCCACAGGACTTCCCTCACCCTTCTCTCTCTCTCTCTCTCTCGCTCTTTCTATTTCTCTCCGTCATAACTCTTTCATCTCTCTCTCTCTCTCTTCTCTCTCTCTCTCTCTCTCTCTCTCTCTCTCGCTCTTTCTCTTTCTTCTCTCCTCATAACTCTTTCATCACTCTCTCTCTCTCTCTCTCATACGCCTATCTACCTACTCTTTTCTGTCCTCCTTATCCCCCTCTCTCTCTCTCTCTCTCTCTCTCCTCTCTCCCTTGCCTTTTCTTTCTTTTTTTTCATTTCGACTCCTCCCATGTCTGATTGAATTTATCTTTCACCTTCTTCAGTAAGATACCATTATTGAAGTTCACACAATACATGTTCAAATTCTGGTTTTGAAATATAGTTTAAATCTTTAGTGTGATATTTTGATAGTTTACGCATTACTCACAATTTCCGCATGCGCATTATCATTTCCTTAAAAGTATAACTTCATTTATTGTATTTTAACTGTTTTAATCTGTATGAATGACATTAAACGTGGCACTATGAACTGTAATTTTCCATACACAGTCATTATACTTCCTCTAATTCTCTCTCTTCCTCTTTCTCCCGCCCTCTTCTCAGTCTCTAACGGTTACCTGTTTCTTCCCTTTTACTTCGTTCTTTCTACTATCCACCTCTCGATTCCCTCTTCTCTAACTCTCCTTTTCTCCCACTTTCCTTCTACTCTCCTTTTTTGCTATATCTCTCGGTGTAATATGTGAACATAGCTTGATCTTAATTATTTTGATTGCCGTATTGTTTTAATGTTTTAATGTTCTCACATTTTATGATAATTGTTACAACATTGATGTGCAAGTTCAGTTGTTTTTATCATGTAAATTGAATGTAATTCAGCCTACGGGCTGCCAGGTTCAGTATTTAATAAACCGTAAACCAAAATCGTTACATTTCGTTAAATATAAAGGACCTTTCAGTCTTTTGACTCGACGATAGACGGTCAGGAGTATGAGTTGAACAAAAAAAGTTTAAGCACAAACAGGCGCGGTGGAGCATTTTCCAAAATGGGGGGTCACCATCAAAATAGGGTACTGTTATATTCAGCCCTCATATTAGGCACCAATTAAGTAGCAGCACACGCTCTTAATACTGGACACAACATTCAATGGGATGATGCCCACATCATTGAGTTTGAAACGCACTTCTGGTCAAGAATGGTAGAAGAGCTTAAACTACAAAAAAAATCACGCTCTCTCCAATTTTATACAACAAAAGGTTGTCTTGGGGACCATTTCTATCTTTACGGATGGGGTGCAGGGGGAGAGCCTTTGCCAGGAGTCTTTAATAATAAAAAGGATAAATCCTTCCTTGCTATATTGTTACCTTTCTTCGCTCCAGTCAGAGTCCAGTGATCTCGAGGCAGCAGACAGCAAGAAATTGTGTAAATAATTTGCCTTTGCCGGGAGTCTTGGGGCGGAGCCCCAGGAAGTTCTTCTTTCATTTCATTCTAGAAATAACTTCTCTTTCTCTTTTAAAGACAATTTTATATAACTTCTGTTTTCGTATTGTTGTACTTTCGTCCGCAGACTTCTTAGGCACATAATATGTCAAGCCAACTCACTCGCAGTCGGAAATGTAATCTGTAGGCCTAAGTGTAAATTTAAGTTTCATGTTCTTCCTTTTTTCTTTCTTTCTTTCTCTCCCTCTCTCTCTCTCTCTCTCTGTCTCTCTCCTTTTCCTCTATCCTCCATCTTCTTCTCTTTTACATTATTGTCTCTTTTCTTCTCATTTTGTGTGTGTGTGACATGCGTTACGCGTTGGTGTGACATCGCACATAAATGCCAGTTGCAGATTCCCTGTCTAATTACATGTATTGATCTCGATTTAAGATTTAAAAAAAACTTTCTCATTAATTCTATTTCCGTTGGTAGAAGAATGCATCTGCATAAAAAGGATAAATCCTTCACTGAATAGGGATTCTTGCTATACATTGTTACCTTTCTTCGCTCCAGTGATCTCGAGGCAGCAGCCAGCAAGACGTGTGAATAATAAAAGGTCCACGGGAGTGGTTGTTAGAAGCTTTAACTACAAAAAAAAATCACGCTCTCTCCAATTTTATACAACAAAAGGTTGTCTTGGAAACCATTTCTATCTTTACGGATGGGGTGCAGGGGGAGAGCCTTTGCCGGGAGTCTTTAATAATAAAAAGGATAAATCCTTCACTGAATAGGGATTCTTGCTATACATTGTTACCTTTCTTCGCTCCAGTCAGAGTCCAGTGATCTCGAGGCAGCAGACAGCAATAAATTGTGTAAATAATTTGCCTTTGCCGGGAGTCTTGGGGCGGAGCCCCAGGAAGTTCTTGAATAAAAAAAAAATAGGAAATTTAAAATAGTCGTTACGTGCGATAGAAATTGTAATTTCCTCCTTGAAAGTCACATAGCCCCTTTCATTTCATTCTAGAAATAACTTCTCTTTCTCTTTTAAAGACAATTTTATATAACTTCTGTTTTCGTATTGTTGTACTTTCGTCCGCAGACTTCTTAGGCACATAATATGTCAAGCCAACTCACTCGCAGTCGGAAATGTAATCTGTAGGCCTAAGTGTAAATTTAAGTTTCATGTTCTTCCTTTTTTCTTTCTTTCTTTCTCTCCCTCTCTCTCTCTCTCTGTCTCTCTCCTTTTCCTCTATCCTCTATCTTCTTCTCTTTTACATTATTGTCTCTTTTCTTCTCATTTTGTGTGTGTGTGACATGCGTTACGCGTTGGTTTGACATCGCACATAAATGCCAGTTGCAGATTCCCTGTCTAATTACATGTATTGATCTCGATTTAAGATTTAAAAAAAAAAATTTCATTAATTCTATATCCGTTTTTTTCTAATACTTACACTAATCTCCAATTTAAAAAACGTCTACTTCCTCTCAAGACAACATTATATAAAGGATTCATTAATGCAAGGCTATCTCGCGAGTCATCTCTCAATTTCAATAACTTCTTGCTTTCCTCATCTCTCAGTTTCTCTTGCTTTAATATTTCTCGTTACTTCCTTCCAACTGAGCTCCAACTTGATTTCTCCACATCTCCATATATTCTAGTTTATGCACTATATCTATTCTTCAACTACAGGTAGATGCAAATATTACTCAAAATCCATTATATAAATCACACTCAGGATACAGCCAATGGACTAGAATTGCTTCAATCTATATTTTACATGTATCATTAATATATGGTTTTAAAATGGCTATGGTGATGAGATGTCTAGGTAATATGTTGATGTGTTTGTTAATAGAACTTCCCTCAAAACGAAAGGGCTTGACAATGTCTTTTAGTGGGAAAATAACGACCGTTAGTTGTCGAATCGACATTAGTGATTGCAATCTATTTAGTAATATTCTGATCTTCAGACCCTTGTACCGAACGGTCGTACATTTTGTGCTGCGCAAAAGATTCAATCAGTTTAATTTGGGATATTACAAGAAGTGGGTTATTGATATAGACAAATGCTCATGTACCCTTCACAGATCATTTTATGTATGTTATTACCAAAGAAAAAAAAAAGAAGTCAGTCAGTCACTCAATAGTGTCTGACAGTGCCCTTATAAAAAAGTACCATTGTAAACCATGGTTCTTTTGTCCAAATACCATCCAATGATAAACATAGCTATGTATTTCATTGTTTGGTACCATGATTACCATGGTTACCATGGTGTATGGTAATTTGGACAAAAAAACCATGGTTACAATGGTACTTTTTTGTAAGAGTGAAGTCTAGCATGTATATAAACGGGTTTCCTTGCATAATTTGAATACTAGGACACTGCTAACGTTTGAATTTCACAGATAGGACATACGTGACATATTCATTATTCCTGCAAAGTTCTACAGAATTTGATGATGGCTGCAAAAGGGACATAGTACCTTTAAAGGCTACGCTGAGATGAGATAGAGTTAGCAAGCTGCAGCATAAATTCGATCGCATGCACGTCCGCATCCTAGATGAGTTATCACTAGCATTCAGTTTGTGCACTGTACATCCTGTACAATATCTGTATACTGCCTGTGTATATTTTTTTACACACACAAAACATACACGAATAAAGCACACACGGCATTGCGCACGATGTGAAGAAAGGGGATTTCCCCGTTTTTCTTGCACTGATGTCATGTGTTGCAATTCCGGACGAAATATTTGAAATGGTTTGACACCATAGAGATATAGTAAGTATATATCTATATGTTTGAAATTGGCATTTTACGAGGTCAAAGAGCTGGAGTTGACCTTTTATTTTCATCTTTTAGTAAATTTAACCCCATATTTTGTATATGATTACCACGTTGCTTAGCTTATAAGTATATGGATACTATTAAAGCAGCCATCGATCATTAGCGGACCCAAGGGCACAGTGGCACAAATCCCTGATCAAGTGTGTACACACCCCCATAATAAAGGGACGAAACGGTTTTGTTGTTGCTCAATTGAGTGATACCACGTGTACCCCCCCTGTTAAAGAATCTGGCTCTGCCAATGACAATTTTACTTTCGGAATTGTGCCCCCCCCCCCTTTATAACAAAATTCTGTTTTCACCCCTTATGTATATGTGCGATTTCGCCAAAAAAGGATTTGCCTGCGGATTCAGGTTGCGGCACAGGGGCGACTCGATCCCTGTATTTCGGGCAGCTCCCGAGGGCACGTACCCCGCTACCCCTCTATTGCATAAATCCTTACTCCGCGATTAACTTTGTGCAATTTTTATGTTTAAATCAGACATTACACATAAAATATCATTCCCTGTTATTGAATATAATCTGATTTGCTTTTACTCTAAACATGATAAAATAGGTCAAATTGGCTGTGTATACTTTGTATACTCATTTGAAAGCCTATTACAGGGTGTTGACGTAGACATTCAGTTACTACTTAGGGATAAACTTAGATTTTTTTTAATGTTGTGGTCAATGGTGTCAAATCCCAGACTACTGTCATTCAGTATGGTGTACCACAAGGATCAGTGCTTGGTCCTCTGCTCTTTTTAATTTATATCAACGATGTTATCAATTCGTCAATTCTATTTACATACTCACTATTTGCAGATGATACTAGTTTGATGTTATCCCATAAAAATATTGTTACAGTAGTGTTCGCATTTCGACATTATCAGCCGCTCCGACGTTCTATATTTTCGTTCCCTATAATAAATATAAGGTATATGGCATAATATAATGGCAATTGCAAATGATGAAATTAAAAAATTGTTTGCATGGTTTTGCTGCAATAAGTTGTTGCTAATATTCAAAAGTCAAACTGTCTTATTTTCAGATCCAGGGGTAAACGAATTCCAAACAATGTTGATCTTCTGGAGGTAGGAGGTCATAGAGTAGCTCGAAGTGAGCATATTAAATTCCTAGGTGTTATTATAGATGAGTACTTGTCTTGGAAACCCCATTTGGATACTATAGGCACGAAGATTTCGCGAAGTGTTGGTGTCATATGTAGGTTAAGGTTTATCCTACCTAAGAATGTTTTGTTAATTTTATATAACAGTATTGTTCTCCCTTACCTTACATATTGCAATGTTGCATGGGGTAACACTTTTAAGACTTATGTTGATAAACTTAAAATATTGCAAAAGAAAGTTATTCGGCTTGTTACCAGTTCTAACTTCAGACAGCCTAGTAAGCCATTATTCCTTGAGATGAAATTGTTGCCTTTAGATGAGCTTGTGTCATTCAGTAGTATGATTTTTATGTTTAAACTTAAGTTTTGTCCTCAGGCTTGCCTGTTAAAAGACCTATTTTCCTGTAACTCTCAGATACATAGCTACAATACACGTCAAAATAACCTAGTGCATCAACCTCATGTAAGGACAAATGTTGCACTGAATTCCTTTCGAATCACATGTATTAAAGTCAAGAGTGGAACCTTTTACCCGCAGACATTAAGAACAGTACCACTCTTACTGGATTCAGACTTCTGTGTAAATCATATCTGTTAGATAGATTGAAATACATGTAGATTGCCGCTATTACTGACTGTACTGGAGAGGGGGGGGGGGGTTGGTTAAGGGTGTTCTTGATGTTGTCAGTGATTCAGTTTTTTTCCTACTAAGTGTTTTAAATTTATATAACCTTGTAATCAGTTATTGTTAATACATGCTTTATTCCTTGTAAATATGTTTTTAAGTTACACAACCTTGCCATTCCATTGTAATAATTTGTGTACATTACCATGTTTTTTGTTGTTGTAAATGAACTTCTTGATCTCGGTTGGCGGACTCTGGGACCTGCTTGTTTTGGGGGCTCTGCGCGCGTGAGACTGTATCGTATCCATGATCGTATCCTACCATCTTTCATGTTCTGAATTGCGCAGATCCTTGAAACACGTTGGTCTCTTTGCCAATCCGCTGGGATTGAGATGTCCATCCTCCACAGGGGCCCCACTCACAAGCATTGCTTTTTGGGGTCTCAATTTGGATCATGTTTGTTCGTCATGATTACTATGCCATGTGTTTTTTAATAAAACTGAACTGAACTGAAACTGATTTTGTTATCTACAAACACCTGATATTTGTAGGTTCCATTATTTTGTCTAATTTTAAAACAACAGCAAACATTGATCTTGCTATTCCATTTCGTCCAAACATAATTGCCAGTCAGGGAAACTACAAAGTGTAGTCTTGCTTGCAAAGACATCAACTCAACATTACGTCATTAAAACCTGAATAAATCTGCAGCACTATCGGGTACACAACTTATGGTACAACATTTAACAATTATGTTGGGCAAGGAATCAATGAAATCATGGAGAACGGGACCAGCCAGAATGCAATATTTGTCAGCGGTTCAGCCATTCTACCAAAAACTGTGTCTGGGGTTTCCGTCTTTAGACTATGATTGCATGTGTACAAACTCACAAACCACGCATGCGCTTTGAGCAATGTGGAAATCCCCACTACTTTTCGAGGTTTTGTAAGTACACTGTATGTACGTGTACGTGCATGTACACTTTCTACAATTTTCATTTTAGTCTTTCAGCCAGTGTTATTGGAAGCAGCTCAGTTATTCAGGATATAGCATGTGCAATTGGTCTTGAAGGTTCCACAGGGACACCAAAAACCACTCTGAATAAAGGTGAGTGAATCCATAGGCAAACTCGGATAAAAGATCTGGGTCTGGTTTCTCGACTAAAATTATCGAGACTCCCGTCTGGAGAAGAAAAAGAAATCCTGATGGGAGTGGTAGTAGTCTTGCTGTTGGTGGTATAACATCAATGGTGGTAGCTGATGGTGGTAATGGTGGTAGTATTGGAGAGGTGGTGGAGTGGTGGTAGTATAGTTGTGATGTGTTTGATGGTGGCAGTGATCATGGTAGTGGACGTGATGGGGTTGTAGTAATGGTGCTACTGGTGGTACACCAACTATGGTGGTAGTACTGGTCAGGTGGTGGGGTGTAGTGGTAGTGTAATGGTAGCTGACCTGATAGGGTGGTTGTAATGGTGCTGTTGGTTGTATAACAACAACGGTGATAGCTGATCGTGGTAATGGTACTAGTATTAGTCAGGCGATGGGGTGGAGGTAGTGGTGGTGCTGCTGCTGGTGGTAATGGTAGTGTAATGGTAGTTGATCTGATAGGATGATTGTAATGGTGGTGTTAGTTGTATAACAACAAAGGTGGTAGCTGATGGTGGTGATGGAGGTATAAGTGGTGATATTAGTTCAATTCAATTCACAACTTCTTGATTACAATCCCATCGAATTGGTTCATGTTCAATACTTTAACAAAGGACAACAAAAATCGAAATCATAGTGTAAAAAAGATAATTGAGTGCAAATGTTAAAACAAAAAAAAAAAGGCACCAGCACAAAATTACGTATCTCTTCGGAAGTATAATATAGAGATGATAAATTACAATTCTCGTAATACTTTTTACAATCTTAATATTTTTTGGGGCTGGGAAAAGAAACATTACAAATTGTCATTTTATATAGATAAAAGTCAGAAAACTATTCGTATGTAAACGAAATTGAAATTCAATCTTTATTTTGTTGCTTATAATCCAAATGTTCAGGTCTCTTTCAAAGTTATGGTAAATAAATACAGTTCACAGAGAATTGGAGTACAAGTTTTAAATTACAGTAAAACGGAAATAGCCCCCAATATATGTACTAGACGTAGTAGCTAGGTGATATAGTGATGGGGTGGTGGTGGTAATGGTAATGAGGAAGATGAGGCCATGTTCATGGTGGTGGTGGTGGTAACGGTCGAACTGTTAGTTGGTGTTAGTTGTGATGATGAACAGGTGTTTTGGTGGTGGTGGTGGTAATGTGTCAATGCGATGATATTGGAGAACAGGTGCAAGTAATAATGATGATGGTGCTGGTGGTGTTGTTGGTGTTGATGGTAGCTGGAATTTGTGGTGATGGTTGGTATGATGGTGGTGATGATGATGATTGATGGTGATGATGACGATGATGATTAAAATGATGATGATATTGACAGTTGTGGTATAGAGGTGGTGAGTGTATAGTTTGGTAATGACGTAAGGAGTAGTATTGGTCGGGTGGTGGGGTGTATTGGTGCTGCTGCTGATGGTGGTGGTAGTGTAATGGTAGTGGACCTGATAGGATGATTGTAATGGTGCTGTTAGTTGTATAACAACAAAGGTGGTAGCTGATGGTGGTAATGGAGGTATTAGTGGTGATATTAGTTCAATTCAGTTCACAATTTCTTGAAAACAATCCCATTAAATTGGTTCATGCTCAATACTGAGGCATACATTATACGTATTTGGAACTTTAAATTGGCTGAATCGGTAATGTCACTGACTCACTGTCATGTAGTGCCGTTCAACTTTACCATTTGTCCCAACACATAAAATGACTAATTTTTTATATATTTTTAAAGAAATGCATGACATAAGAAGGCCTTTTCTCTTTAGAGGACCCACAATATATCCATAATATATTGCGAGTATGTCCCAAAGAAGTAGGCACGTGGGGGAAAACAGAAATTAAATATATTTGTGTACACGACCCACGGGAGAGTTGTCCCTGAGTCCGTGACTACGTCACAATCCACTGACATAATTACCAATTTGTGATTCGCAACGTTCTAGTGATTTCATATTTCAAACATTCATAACTCTTTTATCATTGGTCCGATTAATTTTAAACTATCGCCAATCTGTTTCTCTCATTTTTCTGCTTTCATACAAATGAACTTAATACAAAGGTTGCATTGCCCTATAAGTATAACATCAATCGTATAGTGATTCCCCACCGCCCCCTTGAGATTCCATATTTCACTATCCTTTCCCAAGGCTGTGAGTTCTCTTCTTGTTACGTGAATTGTACTTATAAATAAACACCATGATAACAACAACATTTCGTGCATTTTACATTCTATTGGACTTTGATCAGGAGGGTGTATGAAATTAACATTGTTGTAGATATCATTCTTTTGACGAGTTTAGTGCTCAACAACATTTCGTGCATTTTACATTCTATTGGACTTTGATCAGGAGGGTGTATGAAATTAACATTGATGTAGATATCATTCTTTTGACGATTTTAGTGCTGAAAAGCAATTTAAAAAACAACAGTTCTGTTTGTATATGAGCGCCAATGGATTGTAGCTAAAACATTTGGGTTTTCACCGTAACTACAGAAACTGAAGTCACGAGTCAAAAATAGAGAGTTATATTAGTAGGTAACAAATGATTTCAATTCATTTGAGCGTTGGCCTCGGAAGACTCACTAATACATACAAGTTTTTTTTGCAAAAGGGACAGGGTGAAATCCATCTTATTATTTTCTTTTAATCAGGATACATCCATGAAGGGGAGGGGGTAGTGCATCACCCTTAAATCGCTCGCTCTTGAAAACCTGCATCATGTCTACTGTTCTGTTCAGGATTGTATATTTTCATTTTCTCTATTATTTATTTTTACCCGCCCCCACCCCCCTCAAAAAAGATATTGTAACCGAAATTAAAATCCAAATGTGATCGAACAAAGGATTATTTTTGCGTCATTATCAGCAATTTTTTTGATTGATCTCATATGGCTTAGAATCATTGGTTAGTTCTAGCCCTTCTAATCATTAGGTTTCCTCCTGCATGCATAGGACTCTTGACTACACGATATTTGCAATAGTAACTGTAAATAACTTGGCAGGATTCTTTTAAGTAACTGTGTTTTTAATCTGCCAGATCATTTAAATTAAGAGGAAAAGGGCCTTATCATTCTAATAGTAAAAGCAATAATGTTATAATTGGAACGTGTTGTCAGTAAGATCCGCAGAAGGGATCATGATTGATATATGTAGGGAGCATATTACTCGGGGAGGGGGAGGGGGATACGAACTGACTCCTCCGGGGGAAGGGGGGGGGGTACAATTAACGGTGTTTTGATGGAGGGAGTTCCAGAGTTCTATTGCACAAGGGAAGAAGCTCCTCAGCTAGACAAACGTTCATGCAAAAGGCACTGTGATCTTTTGGAAAAGCACTCTCTGCAGGGATGTAGATGGAGTGAAGAATTAGTGTGGGAAGTTCATCAGCGAGTTGGTGATGAGATAGATCATCACCACCTTAGCCTATGTCCTGCGCTCTTGTAATGTTGGGCACTTGAGCTGGTTCAGCATGGCTGCTACACTGCTTGTCCTGCGGTTGTCATTGAAGATGAAGCATACCTAGCGCCGTTGAACCATGTCAAGCTTCTTGATGTTTGCTTGTGTGTGAGCTAGGTCCCATATGACTCCCATTTTCGACTTTTTCTCAAACATGCAAGACCAGATTTCAACCAAACTTGGTAAGGATCATCCTTAGGCAAGGGTGATGTTAATTTGTTCGAATGGGGTACGTACAGACAAGGGGAGCCGGGGGACAGTGACCCCAAAGTTCCTCAGTGGCAGTATAATTTGACATTTTATTTTTCTTCTTGAAAGCCCATGGCTGGATACTATAACCACCAAAATAATAGGAATTACTTGCCTGAAAGACGTATCTAAATTTGTTAAAATGGGGTATATGCCCATCAAGGGTGATTGGGCAATAATTAGACTTAAAAAAAAAAATTAATGTACAGATTTCTATGTAACTTGATAGGAAGCATGTCTCAGGCTGGGGGATATGAAATATTCTGAAGGGCTACTGACTCCTCAAGGCGGAGTGGGCTGTGTTCCTGGTGCAAAGGGGTCGGGAGCTACGTCCGTTATTAGGACCCTACTGTTATCGGATCGGGTGAGCGTAAGGTCCACGGACCTCTTGTTATTTTCCCTGACACCGATTGTCTTCATCACTGCGCTCTTCAGAATGCATCCGAACACCACTCGTGGTCGTGTTACCATCAAATGGGAACAAGGTTGATTCGAGGAGTCAGTATTTTTTTTCTTAGATTTAAAGTATCATCGCATTAGCTTAAAAAATAACTTCATGAAATGCTGCATTTTATGAAGATAATGCTTTTTAAGCTCCCTGACACTGGTTCTCTTCCCTCCCGTGCTTGACATTTGAACCCACTACAGGTCACCTCACGATGGCGATGGAAGTGGGAACGAGGGTGGTTCGAGGTCCTGACTGGAAATGGTCAGACCAGGATAATGGCGAAGGACACCTCGGCACCGTGGTTACCATAGGAAAGGGGGTCTCGAACCCAGCACATCAGAAGATCGTGGTGGTCTGCTGGGACATGGGCAAGGCTGCTGACTACCGGGCTGGCTTTGATGACAACTACGATCTGCTCATCTATGACAATGCTGCCGCAGGTGAGACGGTTATGAATTACTTAATCGCAAAGGAAATAAAAGAAGTCAAACTAAAGCCATTTTAATAGCCTTATCATAATCTATGCGAATTTGCGAAAATTACACTGACATATTACGTAACACGAACATAAATTATATGGGATATACAACATACACATAGGTTATTAAATTGTTTACGGTTAGACCACATGCATTGTTTGAGGGATTGGAATTTTCCCTTTTTTCCTTACAGGAAGGCCAATTTACAGGGCTGCTGATTAGTGCAGGAGGTTGTACATGCATCTTTCTTTTGTTGTCCTTTCCCTCTTCTTCCTTGCCTTTTTCTCTTTCCTTGCTGTCTTTTCACCACCTGGAGGAGGGGAAGGAGGGTTACCCTATGTAATTATGACTAGGTTTTTATATTTCCTCTCCTTTTTATCCACAGGTGTGAAGCATAATGGTGTAATGTGTGATGAATGCAAGGAGGATGATATTGCCGGAATGAGATGGAAGTGCAGTTCATGCTATGACTATGACCTTTGTAACAAATGCTACATGACATCCAAGCACGACCTGAAGCATGCATTTCTCCGGATCATCATCCCCAAGTCTGCAGGGTAGGATCATTCTTCTACAGTACCTCGGTCAAACCACATGACTGACTCAGAATTGAATCCAAACCGCCCGATTCCTGGCCATTATACCCTAGCTAGTTACACCGAAAAGACCGATACCAAACAGATAGATAACCGATTGAACAATTACATTACCCCCATGACCCCAACACGGTCGGTTTGGAGTCGGTTTAGTGGTGTGACTATGGTATAATATACCTCAGTCATTTTGCCGACTCCAAACCAACATCTCACTGACCAATTTTTGGCCATTATACCTCATTCATGCCAACAAAAATGACACCAAAAAGACTGACAACAGACCAAAAAAAAAAACAATCGGTCACATCGACAAACTGATTCAAGGCCAACTCCAAACAAACAGATTTGGGGGTGGTGTTAATTTTTCCTTGGTTTGTAGTCGGTCTGTAGTCGTTCTGGTGTCAGTTTTGTTGGTGTTACCCACACTGTCCAAAAATCGGTCGGTTTGCAATGGACTCGGTTTCCAGTCGATTTGGAGTCGGTTTATCGGTTTATGGGACTCGGATATAAAGAGTAATCTAATGTTCTGTTCGGTATGTCGTCAGTCTGGTGACGTTATTGTCAGACTGACTTGGGTAAAGGTCTCCAAAGCATAGTCTTGCTTGCTTTAACAAATATAAAACAAAACTTGATGCAGCTGCAAAGAAAACATGATTCTTTGGTGAAATGTCGTGAAATTGCTGTCGGTAGTGTAACCATGATATACTCCTTTCTTTTCAAAGTGTATAAGATTATATTTTGATTGGTTGCTTCATTGTTATAGAAAGCTGATGCCACCTAGAGCAGCTTGTCGGAAGATTGAAGCTAAGGGATCATTTCCTGGAGCCAAGGTTTGCAGAGGAAGAGACTGGCAGTGGCAGCAGCAGGACGGTAAGATTATGCCTCTTAAGCCACAGATTATGAAGCTGTAAACCGCGCAGTTGGAATTAATTTACACATTATAAAAATAGCGCCGCGGATTACCGCTTCATATCTGGACGACCCTTAACATTCCCATTATATTGGCCCATTATTATATACCCATTTCAGAATGCAGTACATGTGATTTTCAGCAAGATTGGGTAAGTTTCTTTTCAGTTTGATCATTCCAAAACTCACAGTAAACACCAATTCATATCTACTGGTTCCTATGTCACTTGCTTTTGGACAATTTCTGAACTCTTCTTCCAGAGAGGTCTTGTTCGATCGAGTGCAAATCTTGCTTCGTGCAATATCTCATTTTTATCATCTCTAATCTACTTGAATTGATGATTTGATTTTTAAAGTTGCGTATACAGGGTCACATGCCTGAAAAGATGTAGCCAATTTTAGATTGTTGAAAAAAATTGATGGAAAGTTTGAACAAGGTGAATAAAGGATGAAAACGTCCAATACAACCAGTGATATTTGTGTAAAAATAGTAATACGTAGAGCTATAATAGTCTGCACATGATCTCAAAACGACTTTATTTATAGAAGTTCTCTAAGCATTCCTTCTCCATAGCATGCATTAGATTTATGTTAGATTAAATAATAATTGCTACAGGTGGGTCAGGTCATACTGGAGTGGTAATTCGAGAGGCCAATTGGGCCAACATCCAGCGCAGTGCCATAGCAGTTCGTTGGGACGCTGGGGGCGCCTATGAATACCGCGTGGGGCATGATGGGAAAGTCGACATCAAGTGCCTCAAGGCAACATCCGGGTACGCTTACTACAAGGACCATCTGCCAAAATTTGGTAAGTTAAACTATGGAAATTTGTGAATGCATAACCCAATACCTAATTTCCGCTTAGTAAATATCAACAAATAGAAACAGGTAGAAAGTAGAGAACAAAAAATAGAGAGAGAAAAATAGAGTGAGAGAGAGAGAAAAAAAAAAGGTGAGAAGTGGAGGGGTAACTTATTGCTATCATGAACATAGTACAGAGAAGGAGACGAATGGAGAGTGAGATAAAATTGAGATTATATTAAGCTTACCTGTTAAAAAAATACAGAGAATTGGAAGATAAAAGTAGAATATATAACTATAAATGCTTCTAAAACCCCCGCATCTTCTTCAGTGTAGCGCCATTTCTTTATTACAGGTGAACTCAACGCATTAGAAATTGGTGACCGAGTGGTTGTGAAGTTAGATAAGGATTTTCTCCAGCCGCTCCAAGAAAACCATGGAGGCTGGGTGTCAGGAATGGAAAAGGTATGATTGCTCTTCTACAAAAAGATATATCACTATGTCTTGCTATTTCATTTGACATAGGAGATTATAAATGCCCGTTGCAAGCGAGGCGTCACTTCCGATTGTGTTATTCATTGCCCTAGTCATCCCCACGAAGGCAACGAACTTACCAGCCAGTAATGTAACGCAGTATTTGAACCGTCTATTTTGCAAACATTTTTTTTCTCGATATCTCGTTTAAAGATCACTTGAGTCCCTGGCGCAGTCTTGCATCAGCAAATGGCGCCTCGGTGCAACTGACATAAGGAAAAAAGTTCACAATTCTACTCTTCCTATCACTATGGCTTCTATCGTTAGATCCTCTTGCTTTAATTATCCAGTTCTCTCTTCGCTCTTATACTTATACCCTGTCTCTTTGATCCTGTCCCGCCACTCCTTCTTTTGCAGCCGTCGTGCTAGTTTCTAGTTTCTAGTTTCCTCATGCAGTCAGATTGCACCAGTGGAATCATACATTCTTTCTCAAATTGTAGTATTTCTAAATGATGATTATCAGGGTTCTTTTTGTAATGATGTTTTACTTATATATTCATAATTGCTTTGTTTTGTAAAGTTTTCAAATTAAATAGAAAAAAGTAATAAATAGAATAAGTAATTAAGAATCTTTACTCCTTCTTGGAAGCGTCGAGTATGTAGGTCGTATCAGTTAATGTAATGCATTCGTGTACTACCGTAACCATGGTAAATACAAATATTGATGACACCGGAAAACCAACATTTGATTTTATGTAGAAAAAGGATATTCGTGGGTTCAGAGCATAAAGGGTGTTCACTCTGTGTTGAAGTATATGACTCTCTGGCTACATTTAAACAGACAATGTTCTTTATACAATTGACTTTCTTTCACACCGTCCCATTATCACAATAGTCTACACTCGCAAATCATATTGAATCGGGCCATTATGTGTTCTTGCTTTCTCTCTCATTCTCTCCTTGTTTTCCTAGTTCATAGGAAAAGTAGGCCGGTTGGCGAGTCTCACGGCAAACGGTGACGTCAGGATCAAGTACCCGAATGGACAGACCTTGATCTTTAACCCTGTTGCAGTCACTAAGGTACAAACGTTTTTTTTTTTTTAAGCTCTGGTACCTGAAAACTTGAAAACAGTTTATTCCCATTGAGTGGCGTATTATTTTGATTGCTTTATTCTAGTAGAAATAGTAATGGTAGAAGTAGTAGTAGTAGTAGTAGTGGTAGTAGCAGTAGTAGTCTGACAATAAACGCAAAGATGAATTTCTACCAGGCCTGTGTACTCAGACATGCATGTACGCTGCCTTAGACGAGACCTGTGCATCAAATGGCAGTACCATATGTCCCAAACAAAGATGTCTTCTACCAAGCAGACATTCCAAGTATGCTGCCACCCTCGCCTTAGATGGCTCGGACATGCATGTTAGCCGTATGAAAATGGCTCAATCCCCAAAGATATCCTCAATGGGGCGCTAGCTAGAAGCACCAGGCCTGTTGGGCAACCATTCTTATGGTTCAAGGATGCCGGCAAAATAGATATATTGGAAGTTCCGACAGAAATCGAGACAAATGACCACATGTAATTAAGATGGGTGTGCACAGGAATTAACAATAGGAAGATAGTGGGAAAACGGAAGAAAAAACACACACATGAATTGCTTACGTCAGCACCATCACGACAAGCATAACTTAATTTCCTGCACCAACTGCCAGAAGGTGTGTCTTTAAAAAATAAGACTATACAGTGCGAATCAATATACAAATATACCAAGCTGTGAGAAGGTATAGTGTAAATTATTTATTTGAGGAGGGACTGGCATAGTACTATTGCCAGTCCCTCCGAAGATATATAGTTTCCACTATACTTTCGAACGAAATGTTTGGTTTATTTGTTTTATATCCTACATAACAAATTGATAACCAAGCAAAATAAGACTCCTGCCATGCCTTGAGGTACGTTTCCAACTAGTTTTCTAATGAATCCAAATTTATTCTTACTCTTAGTCTAACTCGAACAAGATCTAACGTCAACGATTAACATATTTTACAGTGTCTCAAACGTTTAACGAACAATGTTTCAAACTTATTTACATCCGTCAATGTCGCTGTCCATAGAAAAGATAAAATCATTCAAATCTTCTGTTTTGACTTTGTCAAATATCCGGTTCGTGGAGGCCGCCATCTTTGCAGACGATCAGACCACAACAAAACGGTCACAACTTCAAGACCGAAAGCTGGCGCTTTATATACAAGTCCTGCAGTAGTGTAGTGCAGCTACTGCGGCTCAGCGTAAACTGCACAGCGTGAGTGCCGTGACACCACGGCAGTTGCCCGATGGAGGTATTTGAAATCCCGTACGCTCGCTGAATGCATGCACAGTAGTGTCTTGGAAGAAGAAAAATATAAATAGAGCATGCGCAGTTCTCTCCGAGAAAAAATAGTGAAAAATATTCGGAGCTCTGGCAGAGATTCGTTTTTCCTAGTGAAATTATATTCTATTACGTGAGCACCAATTGACCAATCATGTATTTAGAATACTAATGAATATTCATAGAAGGGATATAAAAAAGTATACCCAACTTTGCAAATCCTTATTAGAAAATTGATAATCAATGTGTACTTGAATTCTGTTACATTGTAAACTGTACCTTGTTTTTATGTTTATCCATTTTGAATCATTCAATGAGGAGGGTTACGTTAAACAAGGAATGCAAGGGTAGCCAAGATTGTATCATCATAATGAAGAGAATACCATAAATTTTGCTTGTAATGAGCGTTTTTTTTTATTGTGAGTTGGCATTAACACCTTTTCTTTTAGAATGTGTCAACGGAATGTCAATAAGTAAGCAATTGTTTTTCGGACTGAGATAACACACACGTTATGGCTTTTGACCCACATTCATTGCTTCAGCCCAAATTTAGTACAAGAGGATTTTGACAATACACACCACATGTACTTTTGTTTAAAGACTGCTGCTCAGTCATCCGTGGCAGAAGAGTTATGAATGTGGTATCATTAGACAGAGTATGGATTATTCTTTACCATTAACTGTACTAATAGGGTCACAAAGGTTATAACTTATTTATTAGAAGCTACAAAAGTTTTGTTTTCATACGGCCACAGGAGGCGGTGCAAGAAAACTATACATCAGACAGACTTTATAGGCGCAAAAAAGTAGAAGTAGTAGTAGTAGTAGTCGTAGTGGTAGTAGTAGTAGCAGTTGTATTAGTAGTAGTATACAGTAGCTTAGTCGTAGCACGGTAGCAGTATAGTAGTAGTATACAGTAAGTTAGTAGTAGTAGTAGTAGTAGCAGCAGCAGCAGTAGTATTATTGTAATTTTATTTTAAATTTTGATATTTTTACAATTTTCATTATGATCTTATTGAAGCTGCCGTCATTCAACACCGGGGACAAAGTGCGCGTAATGCCTGACCAGGCTGGCGTGAAGGAGCTGCAGAAAGAACATGGGGGATGGAACAGTAAAATGTCAAAGGTCAGATATTACTCAACAAATAACTAATTCTTCACTAAGTAATGACCGATTGGTAATGTACACAATAAATTAGAACAGTGAATTTGATCAGCACTCATTGAAAACTTTACTTGGTAAATGTCTTTATTTTGTACCCATTTGATACTGAACGAGATGAAGAGATATAAAGATAAAGTCCTGAAAAACCCTTGATGTGTTTGATTATGTAAACACATGTATATCAAGTATGTGGATATGTGCATTACTTTGTAGTTTCCGAAAGCATTTCTTTTATAATTACGTTTATCATATTGATCTCCATCTTTATTAAGTATGGAACACATTATTATAGGCAAATTACTTAATCTATTTTGAGCGCATCTAACCATTCTGAGGCACAAACAAATTATACATTTTATGGTATTCCTTCATTTATACGCGACATTATTTTATTATCTAATTCAAAAATTTGTTTAAAAATATGTTACTGTGTATTTTCGAATTCTCCATATGTTCATTATATTTTGGAAAAAAATTTAATTGACTTGGTACTCGTATGCTGCCTAAATGGAGCTGATAAAAGCAAACGAAATTAAATTTTAATCGACTCGAATCCAGGCTCTTGGTGAGGAAGGGCGTGTCCTTCTCATCGATGCAGATGGTGATGTCAAGGTCAATGTGGGTGGAGCATTCTGGACCTTTAACCCGGAAGCACTAAGCCTTGTTGAACAGGGGACTGGGTCAGAGGGAATCTTTGAGCAGGACAGAGCAGGTACTAACAGTTATGTGAAACGTAATTTAGTGGTAATTCTAGAGTTTTCTGCTCTGAACGTATAGGTTTGATGTATGACTTTATTGTAAAGTAATCCTTCCTGCCTAGATCTAATTGTAGTAAATGATGTTTTTTATTTTGTTTTATTTTAACTCCAGTATAACAACTTGTTTGTATCTGTGTTTTATATTTCACATTTATTTTTGAATATCCTTTAAAAGCATTTCTAAAAACATGATGATTATAAAGTTTTCACCAGCCATTTCAGTAGGCCTGTTTTTTGTCTTCATCTCCCCAAGGGTATTTATCTAAATATATTTGATATATGTTACATTTAATTTGGAAAATTGACTTACCAAAAATCGCAAGTATTGCTGTAGGTTCAAAAGAGTGGATAAATAGGGATGTTCAAAATCATGTTAGAATTTGTGTGTCATTTAGACGTTCGGAACAACTCAATGGGTGACGTGCACGGTTTTTAAATTTGTCGTTAGGCTGTTTTCTTGAAGGTCTTTGCTATCCTGTCGTTGATTCTTCGTAGGTAGGCCTATGGCACGTGGCAATTTTAGGGATAGAGCAAAGTTTGAGAGTCAAACAAGGGCATCATATAATGACAGATGAAATTCCGTGATGCCTCCTGCAGCAATGCCTCCCGGTTTAATACTCTTGTTAATTTTTCGGTCTCCCATTCCTGTTGTAATTTTCTTGAAGATGTGATGGCGCATTTGCTGAAGCGGCTGCTCGATCCGCTTGGGCTCGTCGACTCAGATGATATTCGACAGATGATGACTGCTGCAGCAACCGAAGCAGCAGCTGGGGATAGGGAAGTAACAGCTCAGAGTGCCAAGGTGTTCATCAAGGCCGTTATGGAAGGCGATGTGAAACGGGTCGCTGAAGCCCTCAAGAAGAACAAAGGATTTGTAAATAATTTTAATATTTTATTTCGTAAAAAGAACTTTATGGTATATGGTTTATCATTTGCAATGTGCGACGTCATATTATTATATACGTTGAATTTACATTGAAAAGCAGATTATGTCTTACTGAGTAACATTGTTATAGGACTACAATACATGGATAGCTTGTTTCTGCTACAGATCAAAAGAAATATCAATCCTTTCCTTCTCTACATTTCCATCCATTGTCATATGTTTGCTTCCACTCCTTGCATAGGTAAATGTGGTTGTCCAGGAGAACACACCCCTTCACCTAGCTGCTTATCAAGGTCATCTTCAGATAGTCGAGTTACTAATCAAGAATGGAGCCAAACTCAATGTCAAAGATGACGATGGTGACACTGCCCTAGCAAATGCTGTCCATCAGTGAGTTCACCATTCAATTATGAATCATCACCATCATCCCTATCACGGCACTCATGTCCTTTGGCAAGACATTAGTCTATATTTACTACTCTTCATCCAGGTGAAATAAACAGTTAGCCGGTAGGAAGAAATTCCTGTAATTCTTTGAGCGCCATATCATGGTTGATCGGGTAAAGACGGAGTAATAATATGAATAAATCAAATCTAATAAAATGAAATCAAACTAAAAAATATGATTGTACAAGAGAGAACGGTATTAATACCAATGAGGCTACCCTGGGTAAACAAAAACAGCAACATATTATTACCATTGCAATAAGTTATGGTTAAAATTAAAAATCATTACTTGAAGAAGATGAAATTTATATCGTTTGATATTTTTCCTCTCCAACGATCCATGTGATTGCATGTGTGCTAGGTTAATGGGCATATTGCAGAGACCTCTGCTTCATGTCAAGTTTGCCTCTGCCAATTTTTAAATGAAAGTGGTAGTCAACACATGGTTTCCTATATGGCTGCGCTCACACATGATGAGGCAAATTTTTATCACCATGCATTCCAAACTTGGGCAAAGGCAATTTGGGCACCCTTTTTAATGTCGAGTGATCACATTTGAATGAACACCATATCAAATTAAAGAATATATTATCAACCATCATACCAGTATGTATTTCAGCAATTTTACTTAGTTTTGAAGATATTGGAGCTTGAATACGTTAACAAAAAAAAAATCTTACTGTATATTTGAATTTATTTTGGTAGAGATAATCAACGAATTGTGAAGTACCTGTTAGACCATGGAGCCGACCCCAACACTACGAATGTCAAGGGAGGAAGAAGTCCTCTTCATATCGGGGCATCGAAGAACCATACTCAGTGTGTGAGACTGATCCTTGGAAAAGGTGGAAATCCAAATGTACAAGTAAGATATATTTAATTGTCTCAACTTATGTCACGATGATGCACGACATACCAGGATTCTTTTTAAATGCTACAAAATATTTCCACCAAAATGTTATTTCACTACTGAATCCATATGTGTATATATAAGTTGTGATTGTATTTAAGGTTAATAAAGGCTATAGGTATGTAAAATCCCATTGAGAATCCCAAAAAAAATGTAATGAACAAGAATTAGACATGATTAAACTCTCTGAATGAAGAAGTCTGATGTAAGTCCACAAATTTATATTGTTTTCCTGTTGTTCCGAATAGAAACTGTCCAAGGATTTTGAGTTGATTGGATACTAAAGCGCTGTGCTGAACCTGGGCATGCTTATAAACTCGTAAATGCTTTGAATTTATGTTATGCAGGACTCTCATTATTTACTTGACATTAGAGTGGTACATTGCATCCTGGCATTAGGAATTCCAATTGTTGAAAGAAATACAAAATATATACAATTTCAGGACAATGTTGGAGACACCCCTTTGCATGACGCCATCCGAAAGACACAGAAGGAGATTACTGAGCTCCTGATAAATGCAAGAAACATCGACTTGGAGTTGAAAAATAAAAGAGGATACAACCCACTACATCACGCTGCCTTGACAGACAATCCCCAGTGAGTTTTATAGATTAGAACTTTAACAATACTTCACATTGCTAAACGAAAGCGATTTAGATATTTTCATACATGTGGATTTTTCTTATCTTTTTCTGTGTTATCACTGCTCCTTTTGAGTCATTAAAAACTGCAAAATTCAATAATATTTTAGACATTTAGTTTCACTAATCTGATCCAAATGCGCTCAGATTTTTGGGGTGGTACGTTCAAATGATTTTGTGTGTATATATACCTCATGATGGGGTTATAAATAGGATTTTTTCTCCATATTTTGTACATGACATATATTTTTTTTTATAATGGTTCTTGTGTCCCATTTTCAGAAACACTAATAACAGAGATACTAAGATTTTTTTAAATTGTTAATTAAAACCTTAAATTTGTTTTGTTGTGTTTGTTTAGTGCTGCTCGTCTTTTGATCAAGAAACAACGATCTCTAGTTGACATCCGGAAGGATGACGGCTACGCGGCTCTTCACCTCGCAGTTCTTAATAACCATCGGAATATCTCAGAAATACTTATCACAGAGGTATTTTCCATCATTTCAAACCGCTACTTTTTTGTAGTCAATGCACTCAAATAGAATCTTATTTGATTTACATTTCTCAAGAATATTCATTTGAAAATCTTAATTGATACACCCAGTATCATAAGTTGTGTACAATGTTGGTGATATTTGTTATCTGTAAAACCGTATATTAAAGTAGTATGTCTTAGGGTGAAGTTAAATTATTTGTGGTAAATTATCATCGTCACAAAATTGTGCTGTAGAATAGCCATGGCTTCAAGGGTATGAATTACTGTAGAGAGTTTGGAATCAACAAACTGGGTCTGTTGCTAAGTAATTCTCTCACTGGATCTCTCATTTTAGTACGTCTCATCTGTTGTTCCGATCGTTGCATCTTTTACCCCGCATGTATGTTTGTGTATTAATCTTTTCCCATTGTTGACCTCTACCAGTAGTTTTTAGTCTTCTCTCTCTCTCTTCATAGGGACATTGTGCCATTGATCTGTACAACGAGCAGCATCAAACGTCGCTTGTGCTGGCTGTCGCTCAAGGTCATACTGCCATCATCGAAGACCTGATCAAGCACGGTGCTGATATCAACTCATCGGATGGTGACGGGGACAGTTGCCTTCACATCGCGGTGATGAAACACAGACAGGGGCGGGATATTCCTGATACTGACAATCTGAGAGCGGTAAATATTCTCAACCTCTTGAACTTTTCCTTTTCCATCAAAATCATTTTGAATATGACCGCATGGATTTGCAAGAAATAAGCTAAAGGGCCATTTAAATAGCCTATGGTATTGACTTTAGATATCATGTTCGGATTATGTAATATGTTATTGCAATGTTTGCAATATGTGACAGACAGGGCTATTAACTTTGCATTAAGGTTGATTGTATCCCTTGGCAGTATGCCGGTGGGGTACTTTGGATTCATCAGCGTTACGCCGCCGCGTCCGCCGCGTCATATTCTTGTGTGCGCTCTAACTGCCACATTCCCTGACGGATTTTTTTCAAATTTTGTATGGAGGTGTATCTTGGTATGATCTACACACCTATAACTTTTGGTGATGCTGCCCTCAGTTTTCCGTCTTCTATAGGGTAAAAGGCCATATTTTTGTGGATGGTTTGTGTGCGCTCTAAAGGCCACATTTCTCAAGGGATTTTGTTCAAATTTTAAGCGAAGGTGAATCTTGGTATATTTTAGAAGCCTATAGATTTTGGTGATGCTGCCTCTAATATTCCGTCTTTTATAGGGTCAAAGGTCATATTTTGATAGATGTCTTTTGTGCACTCTAGTGTGCGGTCTAACTGCATTATTTCTTGACGGATTTCTTTCATATTTTGTATGGAGGTGTATCTTGGTATAATCTAAACACCTATAACTTTTGGTGATGCTGCCCCCATTGTTCCGTCTTCTATAGGGTAAAAGCCCATATTTTTGTGGATGGTTTGTGTGCGATTTATAGGCCACATTTCTCAAGGGATTTTGTTCAAATTTTGAACGAAGGTGTATCTTGGTACGATATACAAGCCTTTAGATTTTGCTGATGCTGCCTCCAGTGTTCCGTCTTTTATAGGGTCAAAGGTCATATTTTGATAGATATCTTGTGCGCACTCTAGTGTGTGGTCTAACTACATTATTTCTTAACAGATTTATTTCAAATTGAGTATGAAAGTGTATGTTGGTAAAATCTACGCACCTATAGTTTTGGTGATGTTGCCACGAGTGTCCCGTGTTCTATAGGGTCAAAGGTCATATTTTGGTGGGTGTCTAGTGTGTGCTCTGCAGGTCAAATTTTGAAAGGAGATGTATCTTGGTACAATCTACACATTTACACTTTTGGGCGATGCTGCCCTCATCGTTCCGTCTTTTATATGGTCAAAGGTCATATGTCTTTTATGCGCTCTAACTGCCACATTTCTTGACGGATTTCTTTCAAATGTTGTATGGAGGTGTGTCTTAGTACAATGTACACATCTTTAGTGTTTGGTGATTCTGCCACCCGTGTACCGTCTGTTATAGGGTCAAAGGTCGTATTTTGGTGGCTGTCTTTTGTGCGCTCTGCAGGTCATATTTCATGACGGATTTCTTTCAAATTTTGAAAGGAGATGTATCTTAGTACAATCTACACATCTACACTTTGGGGGCAATGCTGCCCTCATTGTTCCGTCTTTTATATGGTCAAAGGTCATGTGTCTTTTGTGCGCTCTAACTGCCACATTTCTTTAAAGATTTCTTTCAAATTTCTACAGAGATGAATCATACTCTAATCTACACACATATTGGTTTGGTGATGCTGCTCCTATCCTAGTCTTGACAATAGTCCGAGCCACTAGTGGCGATCTCTACATCATCCTTTTGTTTCAGGGAGGAAAAGGGGATCTTTGTCCCTCCTTCGAACATTAGGATGACACAAAATTGCTGCCACTGCCGGGGGATACATTCGCATTGCGCGGCAATACAGATTGCGATATTTCTAGTTTTTGTTCATGTTTGGGATCATGTTTTTGGAAATCTGGTATTGTGTAGATGTTTGGTGATGTTGTAATAAAGATATCCTTGTCATTCCGCAAATTTACAAGAAAGAAATATGGCCTATTTGTTTTGTTCAATATCATTCGTTCCAATGCATTCAGAGATTCCTCCATTATGACTTTAATTTGTAGTGTTTTTTTCCCCTCTGATTATTCAGTTTGTATGTTAAAGAATCCAGAAATCGATGGATCTATTCTGAAACTGTGTTTCTCTCTTTTTTATTTTATGGTGTCTTCCAGTTCCGAAAGAAGTATCGTGACAATGGAATTACCAAGCCTCTTACTGCTCTAATGTGTTATCTTGTACAAGAGGGTGCAAACATCAGTCAGACTAATCTCAAGAAACACACTCCACTCAACTATCTGAACGAGGCTGCCGTTCGTAAAGTTCTGGAGCACATCGCTCGCAAGCTGGCAAGGTACAGAAGCAATTGTTTTTCTACATAAAACCAGCTTTAATTAGGCCACTTCATGAATAGGAGAATAACTTGAATATCATTTTTCTGATTTACATAATCAGAATTATCAACGCCATTTACTTTGTGAGACTTTTGCTTCCAAAGTTACAGCAAAGTTTGTCAGACGAAAGGTGAAGAAGACTAGCATAGAAGACTAGTAGGAGAAATGGGAGCATCTTTCGGAGTATACATGGAAGACCACTCTCAACTAGATGTCGTTGTTTTCTTATTTTTTAAAATCTTAAGACAAAAACCCTCTATGACTATTAAGCTGACTTTATAATTACATTTTGATATAAAGAGAGCAAGCCCCACCCTTCCCGTTTTCTCTCAATATGTCTTGTTTTCGTTCTTCCTGCTGTTGTTTCATATTGCATGCCTTCTACCATATTTTTGAAATAGTTATCACAAGTATGATAACAATTGTCAGTGATGTGTTTTATGGGAGTGTACATTTTCAAAAATCCTTATTAAAATTTGAAGTTGATTTTGCTTTTTGGGCATATTGTCTGTTTTGTTATATATTGATCGACCAGCGAAATATAAACGACAACCAAAAAAAAACCACTACTTGCTTGATGTCCCTATTCTTTGTTGCCCATTATTCACAATCGTCTCACAAATTTCATTAATTTCCATTTTTGTAAAGATTCAGTAGAGGCTTTGTATGATTTTATGAGAATTCCTTTGCCGCCATTACCAAATATCACAATGACCTTTCAATTGGTGTATGTTGTTTCATTTCAGAGAGGAACTTGATGACAGCAGCTTTGTTAACGTAGAAGCTACTGACGGTGGTCGAGAGAGGAAGCCATCTACTTCTAGTAGCAGGAGTAGTGTAGATCAACGGGATAGCAATGATCCTTCGGAATCACCGAGAGGCTCACTTTCAGGTTAATTGAATGTAGAAATATGATCTTCAAATTCCTCTCCACTGCTTTATCTCATGAAAATTTGGCCTGGCGTCAATTTAAAATAAAGGTTCATGTTGATGAATGAAAAAGGAAATTAAGTAACAACAAACAGAATAAAACTCGATTCGACGCACCTTGTTGCACAAATATAGCAGTGATTTTAACCCCCGCACACAATATCTCATTTAATATTAATTATAGGATCGTACAAACACGTTCAATCATCACAGAATGAATGCGTTTGTAAATTCCCTTGATGGTAAGGTAAAGATGATATAACACATCAGAAAACCTCACAAGAAACCACTATTAAATGGTATACCATTAAATAGAGGTTTCTTGTGAATCTCAGTTGGATTTTCACCTTCCTATTTTCCATCTCAGTTAAAAGCCACTGGTAACCCCAACTTCATGTCATAAGTCATTTAGTGGTGCCAGGTAAAAATGTGAGAGGAAAAAATGTCAGAGGTAAAAATGTGAGAGGTAAAAATGTGAGAGGAAAAAATGTCAGAGGTAAAAATGTGAGAGGTAAAAATGTGAGAGGTAAAAATGTGAGAGGTAAAAATGTGAGAGGTAAAAATGTGAGAGGAAAAAATGTGAGAGGTAAAAATGTGAGAGGTAAAAATGTCAGAGGAAAAAATGTCAGAGGTAAAAATGTCGGAGGTAAAAATATCAGAGATACAAAAAAAATGTCTGGTACAAAAAATTGTAGGGGTAAAAATTGGTGCCATCATAATATCTCAGCACTCTATCACACAAAATTTCGAGACGTAAGCTACTGGGCTAGTCTATTTTATTTCATAAATGACTGTGTATTGTACTTGTACATGTCCTGAGGATAATACAATGTGGAAAATAAATTTAAAACTTATATTTTGTGATCAGGTTTGCATATATTAATTTTAATTTCTATCATTTTTTGATGTTTTTAAATTGGTTGATGTTTTAATGTTTATTTGGTTTTGAGGAAGTAGGCCTACGTACATAGAACATTAAGATTGAATGAGATAAAACAGGGAATCAGTTATAAAGATCGCACAGAAATTCCACAAATTCAGTAATTAGACCCATCTTCATGTCCATCCCAGCAAAGACTGTTATGACAAGAAAACATTAATACAAAGACACGGATGCTTTGTCCCCCTCATCAATACTTAATTACAAAAGTTTAACAAACAATATCAAAGCTTCGCTTGAAGAATGTCAGATAGTACTACAAGTGGTAAACGTTGAGACATATCTACCCAGGTATTTTGTCATGTGCTTTCGACCATAACACTGTGTAACTGTATATATTAAAAAAAAAATCATGTTTGTGATTAAGAAACGTGTGAGAAATACAGTATAAATCCTTCAATTTCAACAGTTCTTTTTTCTGCCAAATTCATGATGCATTTTGTTTAATGTGTAGTTGTACGAATATGTACCTCCTGGAAACTGTCGTATACAGTGTATGCCAGCACACCTTTTATAAATCCTGCACCAAATATCCTTCAAACAATATTATCATGTATACAAGCTGTATCATGATGCTATAAATGTGTACAGTAAAACTATTTTTCTGATATATTACTCATGAATAAATATTTGTCAATTTCAGAGTTTGATCTCTCACAGCAAATAATTATAGAACGATGTAGCTTAAGAAAGGTAAAGACCAGTTTTGGAAACGCCCCTCTCTCAAAAAAAAATGAAATGGAAGCTCTCATTACCAATCATGTGAAAGAATATGTTTCGACTAATACGTGATGATACAAATTTTGCCGGGAAAGTCGGGAAACCGCCTAAATACTAATTGATATATTTGGTAAATTATTATATCTATTGGGACCAAATAGATATCGCGCACGTGGTCGCGTAGTCCCATATACATCTTTCTGTGTACAGTGCTTGTAACTAAATTTACCAAGACTGGGTAAAATTTCTTATCATTTTGATGATTCCAGATCCTTGCAGTACACACCAATACTTAATGCTAGATGATCAACCTTTTCTGATCAATTCCACGACGTTTCTTTCACAAAGCAATCGCATGACCAGAACTCTTTAAACAGAACCTCTGCAGAGCGCTCGCTTATCTGGAATGTGATTGTGCGGTTAGCATTTGATGTAACATTGGCGGCTTTCTGCTTTGTATCAGAGTATCAAAGTTGCTTATTGATGTTCTCCCAGACTATTTATACCGCAAAAGTGATCGACGATCAACTCTTTGCAAAGCGCGCGCTTCTCTGGAATGTGATGGTGCGGTTAGCATTAGATGTAACATGGGCGGCTTTCTGCTTTGTATCAAATTATCAAAGTATCAAAGTATCAAGCCCACAAGAAAGTGAAATTGTTTGAAATGTGCATTTGTAGGAAATTACATTTTATAGTAGTCATTGCCACGTTTTAAAATGTCCATCAATCTTCAGAAGGGACGGTGAAGTGGGGGCGGAGGGGGGGGGCGGAGGACTCACAGCGTGATATCTTATCCTCTTTTTTTTTGGGGGCTGTGATGACTTTTCTTTTATTTAATGATTACACCATCGAGCCACAACTCGGCCTATAATTCATGGCCAAACTACTCGATTTTAGACATTCTTTTTTCCCAGAAGTTTGCTCAGTGTACCAGTATCACTTGCTTAGACAAAGGCATATGAGGGGGAGGCAGCCGGGTCACTATGCCCCAATTAAAAGAAGGAATACACCCCCGTCTCCTCTCGGCAATAATCGGGCAAAAAGTCACAATTTCGGGCAGAAAGGTAAATAAAAGTTAAAGAAAGAAGAAAATAAAGCAGCACTGAAATTAAATACTGCATACTGTTATATCTTTTCGATAAGCCTAATATACAAACATTATCAATATTCAACCTCTAACATGCTTTTAAAAAAATATATTTTACCTCTAACATTTTTACCTCTGACATTTTTACCACTGACATTTTTACCTCTGACATTTTTACCTCAGACATTTTTACGTCTGACATTTTTTCCTCTGACATTTTTTCCTCTGACATTTTTACCTCTGACATTTTTACACCGAGCCAAAGATGTTATTTAGTCACGGTTTGGTGACAGCGGTGGGATTGCATGCCATCTACACATTACCCCCTGTCATAATGGTGTGACATACTCTTATACCGAATGGAAATGTGTGCAAAGTCTCTTTAATGGAATTACACAGCTTACCTACACGTACGTCATGATGGTGTGACTTATTCTTATGTTGTATGGACATTGTGTGTAATGTCTCGAAATAATGGAATTCCATGTGTAGAGTGTGGGAAATGTCTCCCTTGACACATCTACTGTACTTTATCCCTTTCATTGTTGAATGACTTGCTGTTTTGTAGCATGGACATGTGTGTAAAGTCTCTCATGGAGATCATGGACATTATCCCTGTTATAATCGAGTGACTTACTCATATACATGTATAGAATGGACATTTGTTTAAAGTCTATCTCATTGAACATTAGGCACCGTGCCCCCGTCACCATGGAGTAACTTATTGTTATATATAGTATGGACATGTCTTGAAAGTCTATAATAATGGAGTTTGCGCACCTTATCCCTGTATTAATAGAGCGACTTACTATTAATAAAGAATGGAGAAATTTCTCATAGCGCATATGATCATTCATAGAGGAAGCTCTTAGTGAAGATTACTTCAATGACTACATTTCTCCTATCTTCATGTATATTAATTCATGAAAAATTAGCGTGGTCAGTTATTAGTGCATTTCATTACAATCTTTTCCCATTATAAACAGTTAAATCAAGATTGCATTTCTGCTACCTGCAAATTGATATTATTTGATATTTGCTCAAGATAATGTTTAAAGTGCTAAATATTACCACACACATTTCTAGTAAAGGTGAGCTCATAAGCACTTAGTTATGTTTGTTATACTCAAACCCAAAATGGTATAAGTGTATACAAGCTATGCTAATTCCAATGCATCTTTTGGTTCTTATTCTTTATTCTTTATTCTTTTCTTTATTTCTTAGATGATTCTTTTTGTGGAGTCCACATCATAAAGGATCCTAAGAACGAGGTGAAGTTGAAAGAAATTATCGGGAGAGGTGGCTTTGGTGAGGTTTGGAAGGGCCAATGGAGAGGTACACCTGTTGCAGTCAAGCTCCTTAACAGGGAGGGTAGTCACGATTCTGAAGTAGAGCAGGAAGTTGCAATTCATAAGTACGCTATTCCATCTTCTTTACCAACCTCATATGACATCACTTCCCAATCATGTCACGTGAATTCCCTTGATCACACAAATGGGAAGAGGGAGAATTTCATTTTTTTCCTTCAGACCTCGACCACAGAGAGAAGATAGATTAAAATAACCATGACTCTGGCAAATAGAGAATGTCATTTGAAACAAACTTAATGATACAAGTTTGTAGGGTTTCGCTTCAAAAGTAACGCATATTCATCATGTTACAAGCAAATAAAATTTTGGGTATTCTCATGGCAAACATGGAATCATTAGATGATACGTACTCCGGTACGTATCACCTCTTGATTTCGTCAAGATTTTTTCATTATCATTTATTCGCAGGATCTCTTAAGAATGGATGAAGCCATTGTCATGATGATAGATCCTAGTCCAACTTAGAGCTGCGTGACTTTTCAGCATCATGACGTCATGTGAATGTCATTAATGGTTGTGTCTCAGCCATGCACTATCAATTTCAATTTAAATTTAGCATCAATCATGCTCAGGTCATCGGTCAGAATTTTAGCCGACGCGCATGCCCCTGCTGCTTCGCACGCGCGCATACGCGTGCGAAAAAAAAATGCTCGAAACCCCAAACCAAGTTATTTTCTACACGTTTCAGACAATTGTAAGCGTTTCAAATTTCCGCGCGTGTGGGACTGTGTCTGTGTAATTGCGCGCATAACACACGCGGATCAGATAGATTCGTTTTTTGCATGTTTTAGATTACCGATCCTTTCCTGAACAATTCCTTTCAATTTTAGTCATTTTTTGACTCGTAATGATGGAATACGCGTGCGTCAAACAAAGATAACAATACGCGCCTGCACCATTTGCATAATATGGTCAGATCACGCCTACGGTATGTGTAATTGGCCATAACTTCTTTAAATGCATGGATACCCCCAATTTTGTTTTGGTATGAGGATAGAGTATGTGTTTTTCGATATGATTTGATACAGCTTTTTGGCTAATAGAATTTAACGACGGCATCACATTGCACGTTAAAGTTAAAGATTTGAATTTTATTCGATTTTAATCAATTTCATAATCGACGACAATGCCCTTTCGACCATATCTCGTTCATGTTTATTCGAAATTCTCCCAAATTTGAATGTGTTGTGGGTGAGGTTATGCTTTAACTTACATGTGACATTTATTTTTCATCTTGATGATGGGATCATGACGAAATTTTAGGTCAAAGACGACGAGTCCAAATCAAACTTCAGTTTTTACATGCACTTGTGATGACGAGCTAAAATGATCGTGATAGAATTATAAATGTCCCGCGGAGGTGAGCCCTCTCGTGTTTTGATGGGTGCCATGGCGAATTGCACCAAGTGCACAAGTACAAGCGCCCAATGCAGCGTACACAAAATTGATCAAAAATTTTGTTCAGTTAAAAAGGGCGATAAATTCATCATGTGTTTATGGTGGGTGTAATTTTGATGAGGGTAAATCCATTTTATTAATTTACCTTGAATGGGTACCCTCCCATTGTGGACTATCTGGAAATGAGACCGTTGATACTAAGTTAAAATTTGACATATAGGTAGAACATGAAGGGTGGAGCATTTCATTAAATAAGATGAAATTGTGCAAATGCATTCTTCATTATGCCAATAAGGTTCAATGGTGTAAATGCTTATTTTACAGGGTTAATCGTCATGTTGTCTCAATCTATCTTTCATCGATCTATAATGACCTATGCTACACAGTTGAAACTTGACAAATTGATCAACCATATTTAATGGGTGGAGCATTTTATAAGATACATTGTAATATGAAATAGTGAAAATGCATTCTTCATTATGTGTAACATGAGTATACGTATGACCTAATACGTCTAAGTGACGAATTGAAGTCTAGTTCTCTAGTTGTCTTGGTGTAAATTTTTATCTTAAAGAGGTACTTTTAATTTTAAGCGTTAAGGGGTTGGAAAATTGAAAAACGGTATTTTTCTATGATTTTTGGGGACTCTTTTTCTCTATGCAGGCGTGCCCTCCATCCAAACATTGTTCAGCTTATGGCGGTTGGCCACCAACGTACACCTGGAAGTGCTATGATCGTCATGCAGCTCATTGATGGGAGTAATCTCAGTACGGTCATCTTCGAGGTATGAACAAAAATAATATTAGAACACATTAAATTATGAGCATAAATATGAATGTTACTGCATGACATTATCACTTTTGTAATGTCAAACAAACTTAACAGAGGCAGATTGTACATTGAGACACTAACTTTTATGACGGAAATATTATGAAACAATTCTAGAAAGAACTCGTTCCAAGGACATTTACCCTCGGACTGCTACCAACCATTTCTCAGACAATAGCCCTACTAGAACAATTATCCTGGACAAGCACCTGTTAATTATCCCCCTACTTGAGGGAGAAGATTAGAGAGAGCAGACTAGATACGTGAAGAGGAAAGATGAATATGAACTGATTAGATTGGCAGCGAGAAAAAGGAGAAAGACAGGAAGACTGAGGAAGTGGTGGATATATTGTATTAAAAAAGACAGTAATGAAATTGACTAGGACATGACTACAGACAGGACGAGATGGATAGCGGTAATGGGGGACCCACCTCCCCTCCCGTAGAGGAGACCCGCGGGATGATGATGGTGATTACGAGGTCTGAGGGTAATGTGGATAATTGTCTGTAGAGATAGTTGTCTAGGAATAGAGTAATTCAGAGTTATTATTGTCATATGCGTACTTGTCCTGGGATGAGATGACTTTCTCTGGAAAGATATTTTTATGCACATTTATATGATTCTACCATCTTTAATTACTCTCCGAACCTTTTATAAAATTTTGTTGCAGGATGGCAATCCTTATGAATTCCTGCAGAAGGTACGCTTATCGAGGGATCTTCTGTCAGCTATCACCTTTCTCCACCACTCTAAGATACTCCATCTCGACATCAAACCACAGAATATTATTGTAAGTCTTCTTTCCTCATATTTCCCTCACCTCTTTGTCTCATTCTCTTCCTCACTTCCTTATACCCTTGCCTCCATTTATCTTTCTCTTTATTTATTAAAGTCTCCATCGTTTTATCTCTCATCGTCTAGCCTCCCTTACTCTATCTTTTATCCCATCATACATCCCGTCTAGGCAAGAACTTAAATTGTTGAGAGCCATTAGGGCATTATTGTCTCCTATTTCATTGATATTACCATTTTCGTTCTGAAAATTTATGTCAAATTTTAATTGATTTATGGAGGATGTGAATGAAATAAATTTAAAAGCTGGCATTTGGCAAAAAAAAAGTGTAAATACCAAGATCCTGAAAAGTTGTGTCAGTAATGCATACGACCTTGTGGCATATTCATCGATGTGAATATTGTTAATATGAAATGCGTTCATTTGACAAGCTTCACCAATTTGTACTGTTTTCCCCGTCCTGTTAATACGCTCAGGTTGAATCAAAGACAAAGAAGCCATATTTGTGTGACCTTGGTCTTGCGCACATCAAGACGAGGTCAACCATGTCACGTGCCACCCACGTGCCTGCTGGAGGTACATTCATGTACATGCCTCCTGAATGCTGCTTAGCTGAGGATGGTAACATGTCCGCCACATCGGCATCCGATGTCTGGGCCTTAGCCTGTACGTTCCTAGAGTTCTTCTCGGGACAATCCGTCTGGCCAAGGACCATCAATCAAATGGCTCTACTCCGTAGGTTCATGGGCGCTGATGTCATGCCAGCTAGTGTGGAGAAACTCGAACCAAAAATCAAGAAGATTGTGAAGCCATGCTTTCAGAAAGAGCCATCCAAACGTCCGTCAGCGGAATCGATGATGCAGCAGTTCAGTGGGCTGATGTAAACAATTTTTACCATTAAGGCTCGTTCAGATATGACACTGTAAACCGCCGAAAAAACCGTGGTTTTTACTTGTAAATGAATGACAACTGCGCGCAGCAATGGTCCTGTGCGTATTCACTGTATAATAAGATACAGAAATGTGAAGCATATTATTGCACTTTACTTCTCCATGAAAAAAAACACACAGCGGTTTTGCCGCGTCATATCTGAGCGAGGATTTCTTAGAGCTCGGTTATTATTTTGTCTGTAAAATACTATATGCACAATGCATACTTGATCACTGAAGTGTCATCAGTATTGTTAATGATACTCTACAAATGAGTAGTTTGGCATCATGTTTGATTAATTTTGTAGTAAAATTGCATCTCATTACACGAGATAAATATCAGATATATGTATCGTAACAAGAATTATATCAGAGTTTTACCAGAGTTGAGTGCATTGACCGCTAGAGTGTCATGTGATTCTAGTCAATAAAGAACTACATAACCAATCAAATCTTCTGTGGAGCCTTTTTCTCCATAAGTGGAATATTAATCAAGTACCACCACTAAAGATCGCTCCAGTGTGTTACTAGTAAAAAAAAATACAAAATGAAATGAAATTCAATGAAATTTAATAAAGGTGACAGACGTGCGTGTGCCTCCTTTTTCACAATTCATGATGGACGCTGTGCCATGATATTGGAATTGACAGAGTGGTGCGATAGCTTTGCCTTTAGCCATTGGAGTTTATTTGTGTTATTTACTCTAGAATATTATGTATTTTGATACTCAGTAAACTTTTGATACAAATTCATTGCGTTTCATTCGTTCCTTTTCATGACCAAATTTTAACATTATACATCTGTACATAAAATATCGCCACTTTTCAAATATAGAAATGCAAAGCATTATTTGGTAATCATCATAAGGAGCAGCATTGTTCATTTTACAATAGATCAATAGATCTAAGTTAGTAAATTGCATTGGCGGTAGGGTTGTATAGATTCATGTCTGAAAATCAGAGCTCCTGTGATCAGTCCGATTTTAATTTAGATTTGTGATGTGGTACTAAACTACATCAAAACTATTTATTGTATGATTTTGTACATATTACTGAATTTAAGTACTGTCACTATTCAGTTCACCCCTTTGTTTAAAGATGGTATTTCCATTTTAATTATTGCTATAATCAAGTACTTTTTATGTTACTCAGAGCCTGCTATCCACCTGTTCTTGTTTACATAACATATAATACACTTCTGATAGAGTTTCGCTTCTATGTCGGTTTTTGTTCTTCTTTTTTACCTATACTTGATATAAAACTTGCCATACCCAATTATGAAATGGTATAACCCACCCAGATGATTAATCAATTATATTATAAATTATATTAAACTTGTGTATGCCTTACTTCGTTGATTCAATTTGATCAAAGAGACATTGAATATTCTAATACTAATTTAAATTCTTCCATAAATTACACATTGCAAATAATTGTGTACCGTTATGTACTTTTCCATTTGAAGATGTCTTGAGATTATGTCTATCTGGTTTATTATATAAATTCTATGACAATATCTCTCTGTTGATTTCTATATCTTTAATTACGTCACACTTATATTTTGTGACGAACATATTCTTTCTGCTAACATATTGCCTTTGAATTTACAGGATATAATTATTTGATATGTGATTTCCGAGACTTTATTTTATGGTAGTTTTGAAAATGGAAATATTCCAGAAATCTTCTAGCAACTGCTAGTATCTTTAAGAAAAACATGTCTTTTTATTGTTTGTTTAGGGTGTGAGATTTAACACTTTCTCAAAGATATACAAAGTGTTGCGTAGATTTACAAAGTATCTTTTTTGATATGGGTCCAGAATTCCCTTTGCTATGTCTGAAAGGTAGATACATCTGAAAAAAACCGAAGTTGTTATATTTAATACATTGCATTATATTGTAATGTAATGTATTGTTATAAAATACACCAAACATGTAGCTAATGGCTAAAAAAATTTCCAATGTAAAAATAAATAGGGTAAATGTTAAAATTTGTTAAACATTTGTAATAGATTCATATAATGACAAATAAATAGATTATTATATGTCTCACACAATGGAGATTTGTTAAAGTACATAATTTGTATGTTAATTAAGCTAACATGTTGGATGATTCTTGATATTTTATACAAAGCACATGTATTCAAAGGCCTCTTACATAGGGAATGTCGGTTAAATAACGCTCTAAAAAATTGGTTGATTTCGCATCTGTTCGTTTTGTTTTGTTTTGTTTTCTTGTTTTGTTTTGTTAAGTTATAAATATATTTTGAAAATACGACTCGTTTGACAGTCATAAAATGTTTGTTTGAAATAATAATTCAATCATTTATGAAGCAGAATTATTCCCTTATAATAAATAAGCCAAAGTTATGACTCTACATTTGAAATATTATTTCAACTGATATTTTGTTTAAAAAATATGTGTACTGTATTGTATTTATGGGAGTGAAGGAAGCTAGCTCATTAAACCCCTCCCTTCACACACACACACACACACACGCACACATACACCCACACACACGCACACACACGCGCGCGCACACACCCTTAATTACGCTTACCGTCAGTCTCAGCATGTGTTTGCAACTGTGCATAGTATACAGAAATGTAATTTGCTATTTTCATATTCTTTTTATAGACCACTGTCCACTGACAAGGATGGTCATTGCAAGTCGATTTATAAGATCCGCATGTAGCTAAAAATTTAGCGTTTTGTTTCTGATTTTGGTCAATAAAGAATTATTATAATAATAAATAATATTTATTCTGCTTTAATTTAAATCTCTACTGTGTAATCTGTAAGCACGTATGAAGGGGTGACCAAAGTTCACGGATATTTTTCTTTTCTTGCACATTACAAAACATCCAGATCAACTATATCATGATCCATACGTCATAAGAATCGAAATTTATCATATAATCAGATTATATTATAACATTTCAAGGCTGTATTTACTTCAAACCAATGATAAGACGAGAAAATCGGAAGGCTTACCACTACCGAGGTCTGTCAAAAAGTGTGACCTAAGTTCGCGCATGATATTTACTGCCCTCTTGTGGTGGGCTTTATAAATGTAAAGATTCCAAAAAGTGACATGGTTTTAATCAGAAGCCGAACTTGATATTGAAACTTTGAAATAGATAATAATTTCTTTCTATCATTGAAATTTTGCCTGAAAAAAATACCCTTGTTAAATTTTGCAAATAAAAGATCAGCAAAAGTTTGCAGTCATTTGCGAAAAATTAATAACTTACCGATAAGGGTCTGGAAATCTTCATTTTGAGAGCAGATATCCGCAAAATTGTAGGTAAGAAGTAGTACCAACTGATTGTATGATATCTTGCCTTGCAAATTTTGAAATTACCTTATTTTTTATGGATTGCATTTTTGTATAAATCAGCTGTAAACCCCTGTAAGGACTCGCTCAGCTGGTCGTCTGCTTGTTAGAATTTGACAAACATTTTGTCAATGAGCAGTGAGCATGCGCAGTAGTGCCTTGGAAGTAAATATCAAATAGAGCATGCGCAGTTCTGCCCGTGAAAAAAGAATGAAACATATTCGGAGCTCTGGCAGAGATTTGTTTGTAATAGTGAAATTATATTTTATCACGTGACCACCAATTGACTAATCATGTATTTAGAAAACTCATGAATATTCATAGAAGGGATAAAAAAGACAATATTTTTCATTGTTCACGTTTAATGACATGCAGTGTAGTTTGGCCTATCTGTCATTTGTTTGTTTAAAAAGTTTATGTGTCTCCTCTTGATATGTCAGCCATATATGAGTTATCGCTCTTTTCTCTCTTTATCTCTTCACTTTCCCTTTTTAAATTTGTATTCTTAATCTTACGAAACCCATAGATTTATTGAAATTCACAAACACAGAATACGGTGGAAGCAGGCGCGCAGGTTCCGTTTTTTGCGTAAGAAATTGAAATTTTATCATTATTTTTCGGAGTCAATCCCCCTAATAAACTGATTTTCGTATAAAAACCACAATTTGTTATGATAACAAGCGTGAAAAGGCTAGCTTATTCACATTTTTATGTCGCATTTTGACCTGTGGAGTTGTCGACGGCGCTCAAAGATTTCGGTGTCTCAGTCCCACACAGGCATCGCGTATCGTTCTCCTGTTTAAGCGCATTTAGTGTTAGTACGCGAACTTTGGTCACGCGCGAACCTTGGTCCCACCACCATACTGGTTATCAACAATTATATTAATTAAAGATGATGATGATTATTATTCTCATCGATTTTCATTATTATCAGTATTAGTAGTAGAAGAAGTTGTAGAAGTAGTAGTATTGTTATTAGTAATACTCTTTATTATTATTATTATTATTATTATTATTATTATTATTATTATTAGTAGTAGTAGTAGTAGTAGTAGTAGTAGTATTAGTAGCAGTATAGTAGTAGTAGTAGTAGTAGTAGTAGTAGTATTACACATGGCGTGGTTCACAACAAAATAATTTTTCAATTAGTTAAGCAAACCTATTCTTGCATGAGTGCACTAAATGTGATTAAAGTCCTTCTGCATGGTAAAGCGGTCCTAATATCAGAAGAATTCCTCGCATTAAGCTGAGCGTAACTGATTATAAATGATTGGCTAAAATGTACAAAAGACATGAACAGACTGACTAGTGTAAGCTTGCGCGCTGGGAGTTCGCTAAATTCAGCGAACTCCGTGCATGCGCCTTCGTATACTATACTAATCGCTATAATCGTAAAGTAAGTATCAAATTGGCAACGCAAAAAACAGTTTGTACTTTGCATTTCAGCCGGAAATAACATCGCGAACTCTTTCGTAAGAGTTCAGCGTTTTTGTCATATAAATGGCACATTTAATAATTATGATCAGGAACAGTCACATGGAAGGTTAGCAAATCGCTATCACTCGATCGGTAACAAAATCTTACATTTAATTTAATTTGTTGACCGATTTCAAAGTACTTTTTATGAGAAGAATTATAGAAGAGTCCATGTACTAAAGCCAAAGGCACTGGTGCTGTGCAATGTTCGTCAGGTGCTGCAGCATAAATTTAGCATAAATTCGATCAACATGCAAGTCCGCATCCTAGATGAGTTATTACTAGCATTCAGTTTACTGTATATCCTGTACATTATTTGTATACTGCCTGCGTTTATTTTTCTCACACACACACAAAACACACACGATCGAATAAAGCGCACACGGCATATCGCGCGATGTGAAGAAAGGGGATTTCCCCGTTTTTCTTGAACTGATGTAATGTGTTGCAATCCCGGACGAAATATTTGAAATGGTTTGACACCATAGAGATATAGTAAGTATACATCTATATGTTTGGCATTGACACTTAACGAGGTCAGAGAGCTGGACAAGTCGACCTTTTATTTTCATATTTCAGTAAATTGAACCCCATATTTGTATATGATTACCACGTTGCTTAGCTTATATAATTATAGGGACACTGTTATATAAAGCAGCCATCATTGGCGGATCCAGGGCACAGTGGGCACAAATCCCTGATCAAATGTGTGCACCCCCCCCCATAATAAAGGGACGAAACTGTTTTGTTGTTGCTTAATTGAGTGATGGCACGTGTACCCCCCCCCCGTTAAAGAATCTGGCTCTGCCAATGACAATATGATGAAGTAATTATGATAAACTGCGGCCCTTTTATTTTCCGTTTCCGTATCAGACTGGCCTTTCGACAGGCCTTCAACTATAACACGTGTGAGTGTCTCAATCGGATTGGGGGGGGGAGGGGATTCACAACCGACCCGTTCCCCCTTTTATAAAAATACTTGCACACATCTGAAAATGCCCCTTCAAATATTCGACCTAAAAGGCACATTGAAATGTTTAAATATATTTTTCCCTGTTGGATTCCACTTTCGGAATTGTGCCCCCTCCCCTCCCTTTGACAAAATTCTGTTTTCACACCTTATGTATATGTGCGATTTGTTGGATTTGCCTGTTCAGACTGGTCTTCCATAGTCCAGATATCGTATTGGCGGATCAGGTGGCGGCACAGGGGCGACTCGATCCCTCTATTTCGGGGTAGCTTCCGAGTGCACATGCCCCCCTACCCCTCTTTTGCATAAATCGTGACTCCCCGATTAACTTTGTGCAGTTTTATCTTTAAATCAGACATTACACATAACATATAATTCCCTGTTATTGAATATAATAAGAGTTGCTTTTACTCTAAACATGATCAAATGGGTTAAATTGGCTGTGTATATTTTGTAGACTAACTTGATAGCATAGTACAGGGTGTTGGCATAGACATTCAGTTACTACGTAGGGATAACTTAGATTTACTAAACGGCAAAAAAGTCCGATTTTGTTATCTACAAACACCTGATATTTGTAAGTTCCATTTTTTTTGTCAAATCATTAAAAAACAGCAAAAATTGATCTTGCTATTCCATTTCTAATTGCAAGTCAGGGAAACCACAAAGTGTAGTCTTGCTTGCAAAGAAATCAATTCATCATTTTGCAGCACTAGGCCCCACTGGGTACACAACTCATTAAAACATTATCAAGGCGTCAATGAAATCATGGCGAACGGGACCAGCCAGAAGGCAATATTTGTAAACGGTTCAGCCATTCTACAAAAACAATATAGGCTAGGGTTCCCGTCTTTAGACTATTAGGGACTTTTATATTTGCACGTCGACATAGTGGACTGCAACGTGTGACGTCCTTATAAGGCACTGTGATGTCCTTTTAAGGCACTGCCGGGCACGGCCCAGTGCCTGAACACAATGTCACACGCGGCAGTCCACGCTCTCGTCGTGTAAATCTAAAAGTCCCTATTGTGTATAAACTCACAAACCACGCATGCGCTTTGAGCAACTTGGGAATCCCCACTCCTTTTCAAGGTTTTGTAAGTACACTGTATGTACGTGTACGTGCATGTACAGTTTCTACAATTTTCCCTTTTTTAGTCTTTTAGCCAGTGTTATTGGAAGTGGCTCAGCTACTCAGGATATAGCATATGCAATTTGTCTTGAGGGCTCCACAGTGACACCAGCACCACTCTGAATAAAGGTGAGTGAATCCATAAGCAAACTCGGATCAACGATGTGGGTCTGGTTTCTCGACTTCAAAAATCGAGACTCCACCCTGTCCCTCGTCTGCTGCCTGTGGGTTGTACATGAAATCATGATTACCAATCAATTGTATTATAGTGATGATGGGAGTGGTAGTACATGGTGGTGGTGGTGGTAAATCTATGCCTATGATGGTGGTAGTGGTGGTAGTAAGTATTGGACAGGTGATGGAGTGGTGGTAATATAGTTGTGATGCTTTTGATGGTGTTCCTGTGATGATAGTGGACCTGATGGGGTGGTATTAATGGTGCTGCTGGTGGCACATCAACGATGGTGGTAGTGGTATAGTACTGCTAATGGTGGTAGTGTAATGGTACTGGACCTGATAGGGTGTTAGTAATGGTGCTGTTGGTGGTAGTTATGGTAGTATTCGACAGATGTTGGAGCGGAGGTAGCTGATGGGAGTGGAAGTAGTTTTTTTCTGCTGGTACTGGTGGTATAGCCTAACAACAATGGTGGTAGCTGATGGTGTTAATGGTGGTGATGGTAGTTCAATTCAATATAAAATTGACTTATTATAATCCCAACAAATTGGTTAATTCTCAATATTTTAACAAAGGATAACAACATTCAAAAACAATGTGTAACAAAGATGATTCACTGCAAATGTAAAAAAATAAACAGGAATAACAACAGCACAAAAATACGTATCTTTTGGGAAGTATAATACAGAGGTGATAAATTACAATTCTCGTAATACTTTTTGCAATCTTAATTTGTTTAAGCTGGGAAAAAAAACAAATTCATTTTATATAAATAAAACTATTCATATGTAAACGAAATTGAAATTCAATCTCAATTTTGTTGCTTAAAATCCAAAGGGGTAGTTTCAAAGTTATGGTAAAGAAATACAGTTCACAGAAAAATTGAGTACAAGTTTGAGTACAATATTACAGTAAAGCAGACATTGCCCCCAAAACAGTACGTACTAGACGTAGTAGCTAGGTGATGAAGTGATGATAGTGATGGGGTGGTGGTGGTGGTGGTAGTGGTAATGGTGATGAGGATGATTAGGCCATGTTCATGGTGGTGGTGGTAACGGTCGAACTGTTGGTAGTAGTTGTGATGATGAACAGGTGTTTTGGTGGTGCTGATGGTGGAAGTGGTGGTAATGCGCTAATGCGATGATATTGGAGAACAGGTAAAAGTAGTAATGATGATGGTAGTGGTAGCTGGAGTTTGTGGTGATGGTTGGTATGATGATAATGGTGATTAAGATGATTGATGGTGATGGTGATGATGACGATGATGATTAAGATGATGACGATAAAAGTGAAAGTTGTTGTAGTAGATGTGGTGATTGTGGTGCTTGGTAATGACATGAGGAGAACAGTTAACATGTAAGATAAAGTGTTACGTAACATTATATGATGCGATCATACGAATATTATGAATGAAATGAAAAATAGCGGAACGAAATGATTAATGAAAGGGGGAACAAAGCAATGATAATATGGTCATCTAAAATATCTGGAATATGTGTGATCACTTGTGTCACTACAGCAGTGTGTAGTGAGGATTGTTACAAGATTTCGTTAAATAAGGTCTATTATTGAAGACTAGTTAATTCAGTCTGAATTTATAGACTACCAATGCCAATGTATTAGGCCTGTACTGCTGTTATCTAATGATACAGAACCAGTGGCGGATCCAGGGAGGGGGGGGGCCGGGCCCTCCCTGGAAAAAACAGGTAAAAACACCCTTTTTTGAAAAAAAGAAGTTGGGCCCCTCCTGGCGCCCAAGGGGAGGGGTGGCGGTGGAAAACAAATTAACCCTTCCCGGAGGGAAAATTTTCGGGTGCCAATTTTTTTTGCTCACTACCCCCCCCCCCACTGAGCGAAAAATCGACCGGCACGATTTTCAAATTTTCGCACGAAGTGGGCCCCTTTTTAGGTCCCCTCCCTTGCCGCCGGCTGGATCCCCCTTGTTTTAGTGCTGACAAAGAAAGTTGTGTGCAGCAAAGCTCTTAAGCAAACAGAATGCCCCTTGTTTTAGTGCACATGTATACATGCACGTGTAGGTAGGAATCATTGTTCCAGTGAACCTACTTCAGTGAAGTCAAGTTGCTAAGTTGCAGCAATCTAATGAAAAGTTTGTTTGAAAGTCATTGCATCTACAACAGGCCCGAATTCGGTAAGAATACCCTCTTTACATTGTTATTTAGTAGCTAATGTTAATTATTGTATGATTATAACTGAAGTTTGTGAGAAAATAGAGTTTTCTTAAGTTTCTCTCTCAGAAGTTTTGGTAGACAAAGGAAGTGAGAAGATGGAGGTCACACTTTCTCATTTGTGTTGGAGTGTATATGCTGTATGAGATGGGGTGTAGGGTAGCTTAATTAAGCATGCTTTGTATAGGCCTACTGTGCTATGCAAGTAGCGCTCTGGAGGAGCAGTGATTTAATATGCTGAATTATTATTATTGCTTAGAGTTTAATTGCATATATGTTAGATCAATTAGTTAATGCAATGTACAGGGTTATATGATTTTGACAATTGTGTAAGTCGTTCTGCTGTGTGATCATTAGTATTGCATCATTATTTGGTTAATCGTGAATATTAGCATGAAAACATGGATAGTTTCATTATTCGATTCTGTTAGATGATTTGGTTAATTACAGTTAAAGCTGAATCATGGTCAATTTATATTGATATGTATTTTGGATACATTTATAAGCTTTTAATTCATTCTTAATGGAAAGATACAAACAGTTATTGTCTGGTATAATTGCTACATTGTAGAAACAGTTTGTTGTTGTTTATTCGTTTTTCGATTGATACAAATTAACGAGAATACATAGCTAATTGATTTGTTAGGTTTCATGGCATTATAATGAAAGTAACGCAAAAGGGTACAGGTGAAGGTTCACATGACAGTGAATACACTTATAGCAATACTTATGAATCTTTCAGTTGATTACGTGATTGATATTACGACAACATATTTGTTTGGGATAATTCTTTATTCACACAGAGTTAGAATTTGCATAAATGGTTATTAGTATTTTTCATGAAGTATATAGACAAGTTAATTTATTACTTTGTTTATTTTCGTTTGTTTACAGTTTGTGATCTGAAGATGACAAGTAAGGTGACGAACCTAAAGATGGAATTGATTTAGACAATAAACAAGTGTTTATGAAATTCATCATATTGGAGCATTGTCGATTTGTTCATCTTGTGAATAACAACCAAGGCATTAATTGTAGACCGAAACTCCTCGGTTTGCTGGTTGTGTACCGAGGCAGCCACAACTTGCCTACAAGTCTCGTTTTTCGAAACATTGTGTTTAAGTGTATTTTTTTATGCATCTCTCATTTCCTTAAAAAATCACTCACATTATTGTCCTGTGAAAGAATATGTTTAAATTTATCCTCTGAAAAATTCAAGCAAATACAACGACAGAATTTGGAAACACGACGAAAATATAACTCATTGTCGTTATTCGCCATTTGGTCCAAATAAGTGTCTCTGATAGAGTCTGTATATTAATGCATCTTCCTTTGATTTGAGATGAATCATATATTGGACCGACTCCGGTTGATACTCTGATTATAAACAATAAACAAGTTCAGTGGATTGCTTCACACATTTCCCTGTGTATTGGGACAAGAAGTATCAGGTTATTTCTAAATGTCATCGTCCATGTTATTACATATTAGTTGAATCATAATAATTGTAATTATGCGAAACTACACCTAACAAGCATTGCTTCCAAGTAGGTTCGCTTTTCATTTCCCTTAACTAAATAATTTAGAATTACAAGACTTTAAAACAAAATGTCAATAATATTTCTATGCTTATTTTCTGTTATATCATATTACGTTTATTATTGTGATTATCTTGTCATTTTTTATATTATGTGGAAGATGAAATAAATTCGCTCTGCAAAGAGCGGCTACTACTACTAATTGTGATACTTATTATACACAGTTTGAGAACAACTGCGATGCGTAGGTTTCATGTAGCGTCCAATGGGTCTGAACATTTTTGTTATACCCCTACTGATGTGAAACACAACACTTTGCCTAAGCCCAATTTCACCGACGATTGCCGCAATCAGTGACAAAAGAATTCAATCTTTGTATTCAGTATGTGCAGCGGAACATTTCAATGACAACACTGTTTCATAGCCAAGGGCCAGGGCTGTGGGAGACATGCACTTTGGACTCCCTGCGGAAGAGAGAAAGTCATATCCTGATAATTGCTGTTGCAATTAGTTGCAATATTGGAAACTTGGTTTTAGTTCTGAAATCAAGTATAATAGCCTAGCAATTAGGCTTCTAAAGTTGAATTAATTTTATGTAGTCGTCCATATCCACATGATTTCAATGGAAACAAACAAGCATGAAATATCGATTCAAGTAAGCCTACTATTTACATGATTACATCTACTTCGTACATTATCACCGTAGAGTCATTTTGGAAACAGTAAACAAACTGGACACGATGAAATGAAAGAGTACGCTGCGAATCAGTATTTTGGTATAATGCCTAAACAGGACAGTGCAACGCAAACAACCTGCTTCGTAGACACTTGTACATGCATGACAAGAGGTCAATTTTTCTGGGCATTTGAAATATCTAACACTTGTATTCCTCTTTCTGTACGTTATTTGACACATGTTAAATAAGTCTTTATAAACACAGGTGTACTGTTTTGAGCTATCAAAGTCCATCATGTTGTAAAGGGCAAGGGGATCGACCCATTTATCTAAGGGCAATATCGCGAAGTGTACGTGCAAAACCTATATTAAAAATGTCAACTCCAAATTTAATTCATTTAGCTTAAAGCTAATTAAGATTTAAATCAAGTTAACAATATTCAATTTTAAACGTTTTTTATATTCCTGGTTGGCGTAGAGGCCAACAAGAAACTAAACAAATATATAATTATATTTTTAACATGGCTTTCTGTGAAAAAAAAGTAAAGGAGAGAAATGTAAAGTATATTTTTGTAATCGATTTATAAATTAGTTTACAGTAAATTACAATATATCGCAACGTACAAAATATGTCCATCTCAAATGTTTTTTTACGAAGTTATACATGTTTTGGTAGGTCCTTTGTGTCAATACGTTTAGAGGAGAGGGAAACTTTGCTACTCATTATTGAATTGTTCAAATATATATGCGCTGTCTGTACTCTGTACTTTGTGATGATATAAAACATGCATTATTTTATTATAATAATTTACTCTACAAAGTATACATTTTTGAAAATGAAGTCCATTTTAACTGTGTCACCAAGTTTAGTCACAAAATACCTAATGTAATTCCGTTTGAAAATTAGTTGAACTAAGATTTAAGGAGTTCATATTCTGATTGTTTTACAGGGAAATCCATCCTCAATAGCGAACAACTCTAAAAGAAAGCAAAAAATCAGAGAAGCAGACGTGTGAAAGTTTGAACAAAATCTACAATTTTGAAAATGTTAATAACTTTACGTATGGGAATTGAGATGTAATGCAGGACAACTTTCCCATTTGTTCCAACACATAAAATTACTACAATTTTCTTTTTTTATTTAAAATGTATGACTCGGGGTAGCCTTTTTTTTTTAGAGGACCCACGTTAATATACTATCGGTGATATATTTTAAGTAGGGCCCCAAGGGAGAAGGCACTTGAGAGAAAAAAAAAACACAGAAATTACTGATATTTGAGTACATGGCACACGAAAGAATCGTCCGTGAGTCCGTGACTACGTCACAATCCACTGATAGAATTGCCAATTAGAGATTCGCATAACTCTAGTGATTTCATACATTCATAACTCTGTTGTCATTGGTCCGATTTATTTCAAACTTTCTTCATTCTGTTTCTCTTAATTTTCTGCTTTCATAAGAAATTAATTTTATTAGAAGGGTTGTATTTCCCTTTAAGTATAACATCAATCGTATAGTGATTTTCCAACAACAACATTTCGTGCATTTCACATTCCATTGGACTTTGATCAGGAGGGTGTATACAATTCACATTGTTGTGGATATCATACTTTCGACGATTTCAGTGCTGGAATTAAAGCACTTTTAAAAATATTTGCGTTTTCACCGTACCTACAGAAACGGAAGTCTCGATTCAAAATTACGTTGTTATAATCAGGGGCGGATTCAGCAGGCGGCAAGGGAGGGGTCCAGAAAAGGGGCCCAATTCGTGAGAAAATATTTAGCGGCGAATTAGCCAGCCGCTGAATAAGAGGGGCGAGGGGAGTGGGGAGGTAAGTAGCACTTTTTGGTTTTGGCCAAATTCGTGAGAAAATATTTAGCGGCGAATTAGCCAGCCGGTTAATAACCGGGGGAAGGGTGATTTTTTAAATTTTTTTTTTTTACTCAAATTCCACCTTCCCTCCCCCTCCAAAAAAAAAACAACACTTTTTATGGCTAGGGGAGGGGGCCCGTCTTCCAAAAAAGTTGAAATTCACGTGTTTTAACCTGTTTTTTTGCTACTGGATCATCACCACCTTAGCCTATGCCCTGCGTTCTAGTAATGTTGGCCACTTAATTAATTGAGCTGTTTCAGCATGGCTGCTACACTGCTTGTCCTGCGGTGGTCATTGAAAATGAAGCAGACATAGCGCCGTTGAACCATTTCAAGCTTCATGATGTTGCTAGTGTGTGAGCTAGGTCCCATATGACTCCCATTTTTGTTTATACTTCAGCTCAAACATGCAGGACCAGATTTTAACCAAACTTGGTAGGGACCATCCTTAGGCAAGGTGGTCTAAATTTGTTCAAATTGGGTACGTACTTTAACAGACAAGGGGGCCTGGGGTAGGCAGTGCCCCATATTTCCTCAGTGGCAGTATAATTTGGCATTTTCTTTTTATTCTTGAAAGCCCATGGCTGGATTCTAACCAAAATTAGTAGGAATAACTTGCCTGAAAGAGGTTTCTAAATTTGTTCAAATGGGGTATATGCCCATCAAGGGGGTAGGAGGCAGCATCCCCGGAAGTGCCCCTATGGCAATAATTAAAATTGAAGAATAGATTTTTACTTAACTTGATAGGAAGCATGTCTCAGGATGTCTAAAATGCATGGGTCAGTTCAATATCCACCAGCATCCAAACAGCGATGTGAGCATGGAAAACTGTCGGTTACCCTCATTTTTTATTTCATATTCTGATAAATCCTGAAGTGTAGATATGTTTTCATACCAAAATGATGGTATGGATTCTGGCTAAATATTGTAGGAACCATGTGAAGAAGACCTAAATTTGTTTGAATAGGATACCTGCTCCTGTAGGGGACTTAGGAGGAGCAACCCTAAATTTCCCGACTGTTCCAGTAAATCCTGTGTTCCTGGTCCAGAGGGGATGGGAGCTAGGTCCGTTATTGTGAGGACCCTGCTGTCATCGGCTCAGGTGAGCGTAAGGTCCGCGGACGGCGGACCTCTTGTTATTTTCCCAGACACCGATTGTCTTCATAACTGCGCTGTACAGAAGGCATCCGAACACCACTCCTGGTCGTGTTAAAGTGCTTGTTCAAATAAAATCACAAATATTACAAATAACGTATCACTAGAAACTGGTAAGCTAACAGATGGCCATCGTACATGTTTTAGGTCAACTACATATCGGGTGATGTATTAAAATACAAATAAAACCACCTCCATATCATCTGCGATATGCGAGAGATTCGCCAGAAAAATAACGATGTTAAATGCCATCACAATATGAACCAATCCTACCCAAGCAGACGACATCGCATTTAGAATGAACATAATTGCAATGGGTGGTATTCCGATAGCGCGAACTAAGTTAAGCTTGGCTTAACTAGTCCACACTTTTATGGAGTGCCTGTTGCCAACTCATTTACCCTGTACAAATTATTTTAATCCTGCAATGAAAAGTGTCAAAAAAAATTATTTTGCAATGAAATGGGAAGAAAAAGATAATATGAGTATGAACTGAATTTCAATAAAATCTTTGGTAGATTATCTTTGTCATGAATATTGAAGGAGGAAGATGAAACCTAGCATTCCATAGAAGTGTGAACTAAAATTCTTGTTTAGTCTGGACTTTAGACTTTGTTTAGTCCCGGCTTAACTTATGAGGATACCACCCAATGCTATTATTTCTCAAATTATAATGAGTTTAGTGTATATAAATGTGAGGGAATTTTACCATTCAAAAAGGGATATGAAACCGATTCTGATAACTAAATTATTTTGTTTGTAAATACACAGGATAGGGGTTAATGAACAATCAAAGAAACCACACTTTCAAATTTAATAAAATCCCGGAATGATAGCATGGACGGCATTTGTTCCCTCTTGAAACGCCGAACATACCGCGGTGTATGCAGCTGAAAATACAATGGCGTCTTATTTTGTTTAAAAGCGACGAATTCCTTAATTTTTTTATCGCTGCATTTTTCATCCAAATAATACCATGCGCGGGGTTTAGAGTGAGGCAATAGATTAAACATCTAGCCTGACGGTAGTGAAGTAAGAGAAATAACTGAAGAGAAGATGACAAAACAGGCACTGAAAATGTGTGAGATGTCATGGGACATCGTCTGCTTGTGCAAATCATGTTCAACATGTGACGTCACACATCTCAGCAGCGATCGTAGAGCTTTTCAGGTGCTATGCCGGGGCTGTATTTAAGCGTTTTGTAATTGATAATAATCATTACTTGAATGTTTCCAAGCATTACATTTTGAAAACCTTGTCCAATCAGAGTGTCACCTTTTTGCAATAATGACAATAAAGTTAGTTTTTAAAATCGATGAACCTTCTCTTTAACGTCAAGTGGGAACAAGAATGATTCGAGGAGTCAGTATTTATTTTTCTTAGATTTAATGTATCATCCCATTAGATTAGAAAATATCTTCTGAAATGGTGCATTTTAAGCTCCCTGACACTCTAGTTCTTCAAATTTGAACCCAACTCCAGGTCACCTCACAATGGCGATGAAAGTGGGAACGAGGGTTGTTCGAGGTCCTGACTGGAAATGGTCGGACCAGGATGATGGCGAAGGACACCTCGGCACCGTGGTTACCATTGGAAAGGGGGTCTCGAACCCAGCACATCAGAAGATCGTGGTGGTCTGCTGGGACATGGGCAAGGTTGCTGACTACCGGGCCGGCTTTGATGACAACTACGATCTGCTCATCTACGACAATGCCGCCGCAGGTGAGACGGTTATGAATTACTCAATCGCAAAGGATAACACAAAATTAGCCTAAGGTCTTTTTAATAATCTTATTCATAACCTGTTGAAAATTTGTGAAAATTGCAATGACGTATTACGTAACACGAGCATAAGTTATATGGAATACAACATAAACGTAGGTTATTGAAATTTTGACAGTTAGGCCACATGCATTGTTTTAATGATTGGAATTTTACTTTTGTTTCTATACAGAATGGCCAATTTACAAGGGTACTAATTAGTGCAGGAGGTTGTCCACGCATCTTCTTTTTTGTCCTTTCCCTCTTTTCCCTTGCCCTTTTATCTTTCCTCGCTGTTTTTTCAACACTTGGGGTGGGGGAGGTGAGGGGGTTAGCCTATGTTATATATTATGACCAGGTCTTTATATTTCCTTTCCTTTTTATCCGCAGGTGTGAAGCATAATGGTGTAATGTGTGATGAATGCAAGGAGCATGATATTGCCGGAATGAGATGGAAGTGCAGTTTATGCTACGACTATGACCTTTGTAACAAATGCTACATGACATCCAAGCATGACCTGAAGCACACTTTCCTCCGGATCATCATCCCCAAGTCTGCAGGGTAGGATCATTTCTTCAATACCTCAGTCAAACCAACTGACTGACTCAAAATTGAATCCAAACCACCCGATTTCTGGCCGTTATATCCTAGTCACACCGAAAAGACCGACACCGAAATGTTGCTAAAAATAATTTGATATGACTAATCCAATCACTCTGATGGATAATGACACTGTTATTCAAACCAGGGCAAGAGTAAAAAGTCTAAGAGTCTTACAACTCAATATTCAAAATTATGATTTTTGGTTTGTGAAACGTGATTCTTTGGTGAAATGTCGTGAAAGAGAAAATAGGTGCCAAAATATAGAAAAAATCACAAAAATTTATGTTGCTGTCAGTAGTATGATACTCCTTTCTTGCAAAGGTTTATGAGATTATATTTTGATTGGTTCCTTCATTGTTATAGAAAGCTGATGCAACCGCGAGCAGCTTGTTGGAAGACTGAAGCAAAGGGAGCGTTTCCTGGAGCCAAGGTTTGCAGAGGAAGAGACTGGCAGTGGCTGCAGCAGGACGGTAAGCTAATTAAGCCTCATTAAGATTATGACGCTTTAAACCGCGGCGGTTTTTTTTCTTCACATTTCTGTATCTTATAACACAGTGCTCAATGAATATGCGTAGGAACTTTGTTGCACGCAGTTGCCATTCAATGACCCATTATCATATACCCATTTCAGAGTGCAGTACATGTGATTTTCAGCAAGACTAGGTCACTTACTTTCACTTTGATCATTCCAAAAACTCACAGAATACACCAATTCTTATGTTCTACGTAATCATCCTTTCTTTATTACTTCCAGATCGTTTCTTTCACAATGTAATCGCATGGCCAGTCCTAATCTTTATTTGTAAGAAGTGTTGTGAAGATCACCCTGCAACTCCCATTATCTTATAGGTTTATCAAGAACATATTTTTTGGTGGATGAATCTGCCGTTTTACATGTCACTTGGGTTTTGGATAATTCCTAAACTCTTCTTCCAGAACGCTCTTGTTTGATCGACTGCAAATCTTGTTTCGTGCAATATCTCATTGTTATCATCTCTAATCTTCTGATATTGATGCTTTGGTTTAAAAGTTGCGTATACATTGTCACATGCCGGAAATTTTGTTGCCAGTTTGAGATTATTATAAAATGAATGGAAATTTTAAAATAAATGAAAAAGGTTTAAATCGTCCTACACCATCACTGATATTTGTGTAAAAGTAGCGATACATAGACCTATTATAGTCTTCAGATCATCTCAAAATGACTTAGAAGTACTCAAAGCATCCCTTCTCCATAACATGCATTAGATTTATGTTAGATTAAATAATAATTGCTACAGGTGGGTCAGGCCATGCTGGCGTGGTAATTCGAGAAGCCAATTGGGCTAACATCCAGCGCAGTGCCAAAGCAGTTCGTTGGGACGCTGGGGGCGCCTATGAATACCGCGTAGGGCATGATGGGAAAGTTGACATCAAGTGCCTCAAGGCAACATCTGGGTATGCTTACTACAAGGACCATCTGCCTAAATTTGGTAAGTAAAAGTATGGAAATCAAGTAAGTTTGTAAAAGCCAGGGAATCATTATTGTAAAAGTTGAATATTCACCATCGTTCCTAGGGGTCTCAGTCATGTGGAAATACGGTAAGCATGCGTGACCAGAGGTTTTCCAGACACCCCCTATACGAGGATTTCTTCTGAAGCCGAAATACGGTTCTAGGACACCTACCCCCTGGACATCCGCCCCCGGATAACCACCCCCAGTCAACTACCCCCTGGGAAAACTTCACCCCGGACAAATACCCCCTAGACAACTACCCCCTGGGAAAAACTACCCCCTAGGATAACTACACCTCGGACAACTACCCCCAGACAACTACCCCCTATGACAACCATCCTCTAGGACAACTACCCCCATACAACTATCGTAGGGGGTAGTTGTCCGGGGGTAGTTGTTCTAGGGGGTAGTTGTCCGGGGGTAGTTGTCCCGAGGGGTAGTCGTCCTAGAGGGTGGTTGCCCTAGGGGGTATTTGTCCTAGGGGGTAGTTGACTGGGGGTAGTTATCCGGGGGATGGATGTCCAGGGAGTAGGTATCAGGATACGCAAAATACACTCTAAATGAGGATTTCGCGTGGTTTTTTCATGAATTCACACCATAAACGGGTAACCGAAAGTTATAGACAAACGGCTTCCCGACCAGCTTTCAATTCGGAATTGGGATCTAGAAAAAATACACCTCAACGTGTACAGCAGGATTTTGAAAACGTACCCTTTTTCTTGAAAATTGACGTTTTTTAACCCCTTAACGCGGCACCGCGCGGACCGCGTCCAATCTAACAAAAACACACCCCTTTTCTTGGGCAGGCATGCTTACAGTATTTACATTTGACTGAGACCCCTGGGCCATCGTTAATGTCTTCCAAACAGAGAGCTTGAAATCTATGTTATCTTTTAAGTTAAGGAAAATTATGTTACTTGACTCCACAGATTAAGTTGTGCAGTTTAAACATTTCTCATTGGTACTTGTACAGATGTCTCTCTTAACTGTATGCAAACACAGCTGGCTTTGAGCATACAATAACCTATGATTTGGAGATTTTATGACAATTAACATTGTTTTTACTAACATAAAAGATAACACGGAGTTCACCAAACAAGATTAACATTGTGAAGGTCCAGGAAAGAAATGCTGCCCCCAGTCTTCCCGAAACTCTGGTAAATATATAAGCACAGCGCTATCTCTTGTTTAACCCAATACCTCATTTCCGCTTAGCAGACAGAGGACTCGATGAGAGAACCAGCAGCGAAGCGATTCACAAGACCATACCGGTACAGGTGACCTGAGATGGCACTAGAAGGGATTTACGAATACACTGGCTTTAAAGTCTTTACGATCATGATGAGAGTGCATATGATGGAAAAGTGTGTATGGCATAGACATGAGTAGGTTACAAATGAGATGAAGAAGGGGATCGTAGTGAAGTTAGAAATCATATAGTGGAAATACATGGATGCATTTACAAAAAAAGAAATATATATAGCTACGGTAATCAGAAAATAGAAACGGGTAAAAATCAAAGAAGAGAAAGTGGGAAAGAAAAATAGATATAAAGAGAGAGAACAGTTAGAAGTGAAGAGGGAGCTTATTGCTATCAATCAGGGACATGACGTAGAGAAAGAGACGAATGGAGAGTGAGCTATAATTGAGATATATTGGTCTACCCCGTTTAAAGAATACGGGGGAAAGGGAGATAAAAGTAGAATACAAAACGCTTCCCAAAAATAAACTTTACATCTTCTGCAGTGTAGCGTCATTTCTTTGTTACAGGTGAACTTAACGCATTCGAAATTGGTGACCGAGTGGTTGTGAAGTTAGATAAGGATGTTCTCAAGCCGCTTCAAGAAAACCATGGAGGCTGGGTGTCAGGAATGGAAAAGGTATGATTGCTCTCCTTCAAAAAGATATATCACTTGCTATTTCATTTGACATAGGAGATTAATGCCCGTTGCACACGAGGCGTCATTTTCAATTCCATTTTTCATTGCCCTAGTCATGCCCACTAAGGCAATAATTAGCCCACTAGCCAGTAATGTAGTGAAGTATTTGAACTGTCCATTTCGCAATCAGTTTCTTACGAAGTCTCGTCAAAGATCACGCAAGTCCTTCGCGCAGTCTTCCATCAGCAAATGGTGCCTCTGTGCAACTGACTTAAGGAAAGAAGTTTACAATGTTCCTTTTCCTATTCTTATGGCTTATATCGTTAGATCCTCTTGCTTTATTTATCCAGTTCTCTCTACGCTCTTTAGCTTTTACCATGGGCCATGATTGTACCCTGTCTCTTTCATTCTGTCCCACCAACTCCTTCTTTTGCCGCCCTCGTGCTACTTTGACATTCCAGTTTCCTGGTGCAGTTTAATTGCGCCAGTGGAATCATACATTCTTTCTCACTTATTTGTATTTCTAAATGATGATTATCTGGGGTCTTTTACAAAAATCATGTCCCCTAATATATTTGTCCTTTTATTCATAATCGCTTTGTTTTATAAATTTGTCATAATGAATACAAAATAAGTACGTATAATAATTAGAATAAGTCATTAAGAATCTTATTTCTTCTTGGAAGCGTCGAGTCTGTAGGTCGTATCAGTTAGCGTTTATTTGTTTACTCCCGTAACCATGGTAAAATACAAGTAATGATACCTTACCAACATTTTACTTTACTTAGGACAATGATATCGTCACTTCAGCGCCATTATTGCAATAGTCTACACTCACAAATCATACTGTATCGGGCCATAATCTTCTCGCTCTCTCTTTCTACCCCCCCCCCCTCCTCTCTCTCTCTCCCTCTCATTCTCTCATTGTTTTCCTAGTCATTAGGAAAAGTGGGTCGGTTGGCAAGTCTCACGGCGAACGGTGATGTCAGAGTCAAGTACCCAGATGGACATACGTGGATTTTTAACCCTGTTGCAGTTACTAAGGTACAAACAGGTTTTTTCAAAGCTGTGGTCAAGATGTGGTACACAAAAACAGTTTAATCCCGTTAATAGCTCGGGTCAATATAGGGTTGACCCCCAAACATTACAACAAAAGTATTTTTTAACGGTTTCCGGTAGTCCTTGACATCAGGAACAACATACTAAGCAGATAAGAAATATCGGACCCCCGGAAAGTGGTTATTTTCAAAATGGCGTCAAAAGTGGCTGCCAATACCTTAAAATAGCAATAGATCATGAATCTTCCGTCTTAGAAATGTAATTTTGGTGTCTTTACCTAGGTTTGGGGGTGGAAGAATCCATTCATACCACTTACAATGCCAATGGGTTACGGCAACCAGAAAACCTAGAAATCCAATAGGACCTCCAAAATGGCCGCCAGTGTCCTACAAATACCCGGAGTTAAGTTACACGTGGCAGTGAATCTGTAATTCACAAGATTAAAAGTATATTTTAGAGTTCAGGATATTCCCCGGTGTGCTTCAAATTATCATAAAGGTTTATAGTAGCCTTATACCCAAAACAATAACAAAGATGAAAGTGGGCAGCAATTTTGTATAACAAGCTGGCCACCTAAACTGAGATTAGCTGTAAATCGTGACATATCCGTATTAGAGCTGTAACTTTGGTGTCTATACGTAGGTTTCAAGGGGTCGTCAAATCCATTTAGACTGTTTAAAATGTGTTATGGCCATCAGAAAACCAGGAAATACAAGACGGCGTCCAAAATGGTAGCCAGTATCCTAACATAAAAAAGGAACCAGGTTACTATTTACAATAGAGAGTTTTTAAGAGTAAAAGTACAATGTTAGGGTAAGAATAGTTATTGATGCATGCACAAAGTATATAAGCGTAGCCTTTTATATAACATTGTGTCCAAGATGGCTGCCATTGTTCCATTCCATTTGGTCATAAATCATTAGGTTTCCCTTCTATGTAATAAATAGAGACTTCTCGATTTGCACGTCCACTAGTGGGCCGCTACGTATGCGGTCATTTTTTAAGCAGGGTTGACGAGGCACCCTGATGCGCACTGCTTCAAAATGACCGCATACGTCGCAGTCCACTATAGTGAACGTGCAAATCGAAAAGTCCCTAATATATAATATTAGTGTGCTTACATTGGTTTCAGGGGTGAAAATATATTCATATAAGATCTAGTACATATGTGTTCTGGGCTAGAACCTGGACAAAATTAAACCGAGTTAGTGTAAACAAAATGGCCACCAAATTTAAGTAATTGGAAGTATGTAACTTTTTTTACACTGGGGATATGTTTGTATGAAAGGTGTAAGTGTATTTTAGTGGTAAAGGCAAAAGTTTGAAGGTGTTATTAAGACATTTGGTAATAAAACAGCAATATAGCAACCATATTACAAAACTGTCTTGCATAAAGTTATTAAAAGAGTCTTTTTGTATATCAATGAAAATCCATACCTCTAAAATACATCAAATCTTTATAACTTCGTACTGAAAAAATAAGAAAAAAAAGTTACCACCCAAATCCGGTTATATGAGGTATTTATTGGCTATTTGTTGACACCATCGTAGATTTACAGGTTTTTGGGTGGCCAAATCAAATTATAATGAATTTGTCGCCCCCGGAACTTTAGGTATAGCCACCCAAATTACATCTCTCAGATAGTAGTAGTATTAGTATAGTAGTAGTAGTAGTAGTAGTTGTTGTAGTAGTTGTAGTAGTAGTAGTAGTAGTAGAAGTAGTACTAGTAGTAGTACTAGAAGTAGTTGTATAGTAGCAGAAGCGGCGGTAGTAGTACATGTAGTAGTAGTTGTTGTAGTAGTAGTAGTACACTGCAAAAACAAGGGTGTTAAATTCAACACCATGGGTGTTAATTTTAACACTTTCCCCGGTATTTATATCGGAAAACACCAGCTGGTGTTATTTAACACCAGGGTTTGGAATTAAACAATTCAATTCCACTCTTGGTGTTAATATTTGACAACTCCTACTGGTGTAGATTAACACCAATATCTGGAATCATAACAAATTCAATTCCACTTTTGGTGTTTATATTCTTGTTGATCCATTAGAGATTTTTCTATGGGTTTTTAATGGTCTCACATTCCATATTCCCTATTATCGACCATTATCGACCAGGGTAGAAAAACTAGTGGTAAACTGATAATTCATAATCGATGTTGGCTTCTGTCCACCAATTGGTATATTCTAATCTCCATTGCATTAACTCCATCACATAGATCATTTGAAGTAAATTCAAGATTATCATTTAAGTGATACAGGCTGGTACACGAATATATAATAAACATGCATGTTGTTTCTTGGTTAGTAATCATATAATCAATATATCTATTGCTAAAACGTATGTAATTGTAACAAGATCGGACAAATAATCTATTGGTCAATAATTGCCAAAGGAAAATACAAAGCACACAATTGACGTGCATTGTCATAATTTGCTTAACAAATCATGATAAATGTATTATTCTGTGAACACGTCGAAAGTAATCATTAAGCGCGCGTACACTTTGTGAAAACTTATTCGACCAATCAACCGCCTTAAACGAAATCACGTGATGATACTTTCAACACCGAGCATAAAACTACACCATGTTACTTAACACGCAGTAATTATTAATGCATGCTTAAATCTGACCGGTGTTAAAAATAACACCACTGAGACTTAAATCAACACCAATGGTGTCAATAAAATTCAATACCATACTGGTGTAAGAATTTTTACACCCCGGTTTTTTTCAGTGTAGTATAGTAGTAGCAGAAGCAGCAGTAGTACTAGTTGTTGCAGTAGTAGCAGTAGTAGAGTAGCAGAAGTAGAGTAGCAGAAGTAGCGGCAGCAATAGCAACAGAAGTAGTAGTATTAATGTAATTAGTAGTTAATTTTGTTATTTTTACAATTTTCATTTTGTTCTTACTAAAGCTGCCATCTTTCAACACTGGGGACAAAGTGCGCGTAATGTCTGACAAGGCTATCGTGAAGGAGCTGCAAAAAAACCATGGGGGATGGAACAATAAGATGTCAAAGGTAAGATATTACTGTACAAAATACTACAAATAACTAATTGTTCATTAAGTAATGACTGATTGGTGATGTCCACATTTAATTAGAACAATGTCCATGTTCAGCACTAAATGAAAACTTTATTGAGTAAATGTCTATGATTTGTACTTGGGCTTTAAAATACCAATTAAGCTTCAGATGGTTTGCTGTTAGTTTTAAAACACAGTGCCTCACGTTGAAACCACCCATTAGATAATGAACGAGATGAAGAGATACAAAGATAAAGTCCTGAAAAACCCTTGATGTGTTTGATTATGTAATCATATGAAAATCAATTGTGTGGATATGTCCATTACTTTGTAGTTTCCGAAAGCATTTCTTTAAAATGACGTTTGTCATATTGATCTTCATCTATATCCTGTATGGAGTGTATAATTATAGGCAAATTACTGAATGTATTTTTTAGCACTTCCAACCATTCTAAGGCACATTAATGATACATTTGATGGTTTACCTTCATTTATACGCAACATTTTAATTTTATTTTCCAATTCAAAAATTTGTTAAGGAACATTTTACTGGTTATTTTCGAATTCTTCATATGTTGATTACATTTCGGGAATAAATTCATTGACTTGGTACTCGTATACTGCCTATGTATGTTTATTTTTTTCAATGGAGTTGATAATAGCAAACGAAATAACAATTTACTTGACTCGACTCCAGGCTCTTGGTGAAGAAGGGCGTGTCCTTAACATCGATGCAGATGGTGATGTCAAGGTCAATGTTGGTGGAGCTTTTTGGACCTTTAACCCGGAAGCACTAAGTCTGGTAGAACAGGGGACAGGGTTAGAGGGAATCTTTGAGCAGGACATCAGAGCAGGTACTAACAGTTATGTAGAACGCAATTTAGTGGTAATACTAGTGGTTTCGGCTCTTAAAGTACAGGTTTACCGTGATGTATGACTTTATTATAAAGTAATCCTTCCTGCCTAGATCTAATTGTAGTAAATGATGTTTTTATTTTGTTTTATTCTAACTTCTGTCTAAGAAATTGTTTGCATCTGTGTCTTATATTTTACATATATTTGAGATTGTCCTTTAAAATTGATGAGCTTTTGGGCTGAGTTTTTTGTTTACGTGTCGATTATACAGTTTTCACCAGCCATTTCAGTAGGCCTATTTGTTTCTCCTATCTCCTTTAGAATATTTATATGAATATATATATATATATATATATATATATATATTATTATGTTACATTTGATAGAGAGAAAATTGACATACCACAAATCACAAGTAAATGCTGGAGGTTCAAAGGAGCTGATGAATGGGGATGATTTTGACAGGGAAGAAAACGAGCCTTTTGTTTGGTGTTCAACCTAACCTACAGACATGTTCTGTATACTGAATCATAAATAGTTTCTGTTGAACGTGATGTGAAAGATTTCCAAGTTAGCTTAAGCGCAATTTCAGTAGCCCACTTAATGGCCTAGATAGAAATCATGTTTAAAATGTGTGTGTCATTGTAACTTTCGGGCAACTCAATAGTTGACGTGCAAGGTTTTACAAATTGTCTTTAGGCTGATTTCTTGAAGGTCTTTGCGATCATGTACTTGATTCTTCGTAGGTAGGCCTATAACATGTTGCAGGTTTAGGGATAGAGCAAAGTTCGAGAGTCAAATAAGGGCATCATCTAATACCAGATGAAATTCCGCGACGCCTCAAGCTGGCGGCACTGCCTCCCAGTTTCTCTCGTTTATTTTTCTGTCTCCCTTTCCTGTTGTAATATTCTTGAAGATGTGATGACGCATTTGCTGAAGCAGCTGTTCGAACCGCTTGGGCTCCTTGACTCAGATGATATTCGACAGATGATGACTGCTGCAGCAACCGAAGCAGCAGCTGAGGAGGGAGAAGTAACCGCTCAGAGTACCAAGGAGTTCATCAAGGCCGTTATGGAAGGCGATGTGAAACGGGTCGCTGAAGCCCTCAAGAAGAATAAAGGATTTGTAAATAATTGTTATACTTTGTTTCGTAAAAAGCACTTTATGGTATATAGTTTATCATTTACAAGGTACAACGTCGTATCATTGTATACAATGAATTTACATTGAAAGGCACATTATGTCTTACTGAGTAACATTTTTTGTAGGACTACCATACATGGATAGGTTGGATCAGCTACAGATCACAAGGAATACCACTCCTTTCCTTCTCTATATTTCTATCCGTAATGGTCATTCCCCCTTACTCTTCATCTAAATTCCTTTGTTTAAACATACCCCAATCCAATATCAGCTCTTTCCTTGCTCATGGATCATTGACATATGTTTGCTTCCACTATTTTCATAGGTAAATGTGGTTGTCCAGGAGAACACACCCCTTCACCTAGCTGCTTACAAAGGCCATCTTCAGATAGTCGAGTTACTGATCAAGAATGGAGCCAAACTCAATGTCAAAGATGACGATGGTGACACTGCCCTAGCAAATGCTGTCCATCAGTGAGTTCACCATTCAATTATGTATCATCACGGCACGAATGGCCTTTGGCAAGACATTAGTATATATTTGCCACTCTTCACCCAGGTGAAATAAACAGTTAGGCCGAAGGAAGAAACTCCTTTGATGCTTGAGCGCCATATGATGGTTTTTCGAGTAAAGACAGAGTAATAAATGAAATCAAACTAAAAGATATGATGGCAGGAGAAAGAATGGTATTAATACCAATGAGGCTACCCTGGGTAAACAAAAACAGCAACATATTACCATTCAAACGTATTTGGATATTTACCCCTGGACAATCACCCCCCGGAAAATGACCCCCCCCCCAAGGACAACCACCCCCGAGGACAATTACCCCCTCTCCCTGGAAAAATAACCCCCTTTTTATTAAAGGGGAAGTCCACCCTGATAATATTTTGTATTTTTATTTATTTAAATTTTTTTTTTCGGGGTAATTGTCCTCGGGGAGGGGTGTGATTGTCCAAGGGGTATTTTTCAGGGCGGAAGGGGGGGGGGCGGGTAATTGTCCATGGGGTTTATTTTTCGGGGGTAATTGTCCTTGGAGGGTGGCTGTCCTTGGCGGGTAATTGTCCCGTTGGTACTTGGACGGTGGGTAATTGTCAAGGGGGTAATTGTCCTAGAATCCTTTTGAAATATGGCATGGTTTGAATTAAAAATTATTACTAGAAGTAACGATCCATGTAATTGCATGTGTGCTAGGTTAATGGGCATATTGTGGAGACCTCTGCTTCATGTCAAGTTTGCCTCTGCCCAAGTTTTAAATGAAAGTGGTAGTCAACACATGGTTTCCTATATGGTTGCTCTCACACATGATGAAAGCAAATCCTAAACACCATTCATTTCAAACTTGAGCAAAGGTGATTCGGGCAATTTTTTTATTGGCGGGTGTTCGCATTTCAATGAATACCATATCAAATTGAAGAATTTATTATTAAAGATAAAGACCAGTTCTGGTCATACGATTGCATTGTGAAAGAAACGTGGAATCGATCAGAAAAGGTTGATCATCTAGCATACAAGTATTGGTGTGTACTGCAAGATTCTGGAATCATCAAAATGATAAGAAATTTGGCCCAGTCTTGGAAAAGTTACAAGCACTGTACACAGAAATATGAATATGGGACTACGCGACCGCGTGCGTGATATCTATTTGGTCCCAATAGATATAATAATTTACCAAATATATAAATTAGTAGGCGGTTTCCCGGCAAAATTTGTATCATCACGTATTAGTCAAAACATATTCTTTCACATGATTGGTAATGAGAGCTTCCATTTCATTTTTTGAGAGGGGGGGGGGGCGTTTCCAAGACTGGTCTATACCTTTAACCTTCATACCATTATGTATTTCAGCAATTTTATGTGGTTTTGAAGATATTGGGGCTTGAATAGGGGTTTCCTTTTTATTAAATCTTACTATATATTATTATTTAAATTTATTTTGGTAGAGATAATCCACGGATTGTGAAGTACCTGTTAGACCACGGAGCCGACCCCAACACTACGAATGTCAAGGGAGGAAGAAGAAGTCCTCTTCATATCGGTGCATCGAAGAACCATACTCAGTGTGTGAGACTGATCCTTGAAAAAGGTGGAAATCCAAATGTACAAGTAAGATATATTTCATTGTCTCAACTTATGTCACAATGCTGCACGACATACCAGGAGTAAATACAAAAATGCTACAAAGTCTTTCCACCCAAAATTTATTGCACTAAGTGGATAAGTGGATTACCAGTTTTAATTGCCTTGAAGAAAAATATTATGGTCAATAAGGGCGATAGATATGTAAAATCCTAATAAGAATTAAAAATAATTGTAATGAACAAGAATTCGACATGATAAACTCTCTAATGAAAAAGTCTGATGTAAGTCCACACATTTGTATTGTTTTCATATTATGTCAAATAGAAATATTGCGAGTTGATTGGATACTGAAGCACTATGCCGTAACCATGCTTATAGACCCGTAAATACTTTGAATTTATGTTATACAGACATCTCGTAATTTACTTGACATTCGAGTGGTACATTGCATTTTGGCATAAGGAATTCCGATTGTTGAAATAAATTATAAAAACATTTATATACAATTTAAGGACAATGTTGGAGACACCCCTTTGCATGACGCCATCCGAAAGACACAGAAGGAGATTACTGAGCTCCTGATAAATGCAAGAAACATCGACTTGGAGTTGAATAATAAAAGAGGATACAACCCGCTTCATCACGCTGCCTTTACAGACAATCCACAGTGAGTTTTATATGTTAGAACTTTAACAATACTTCAGAGTGCGACACAAAATTTATTTAGATTCTGTGAATGAAATATAAAGAATACTGAGACTGATATTGTTTGAGCTTATTCATTTAATATCTTCATACATGTGAATCTAATCGTTTTCTGTAAACTGCAAAATTCAATATATTATTTTCGACAGAAATCTGATCCAAATGCTCTCAATTTTTTGTGGTAGGTACGAGAGATTTTGTATTTTATATACATCATGACCGGAATATAAATAGGAATGTTTTCCATATTTTGTACGTAACATATATTTGTATGCCTCCGCTACAAAGTACGGAGGCCTTGTGTTTTCGGGTTGTACGTCCCGTTCTCGTGATCGCGTTTTCTTATGCCCGCGTCACACTGTCCCGAAGTTGACATAAGATGGACACACGATGAAGGACATTTGAACTTCGCACGAAGATGGTCCCGAACTTGGTCAACAGCCAACCAACAGCCGAAACAAGTACAATGCCTACAGAAGGTCACACCATGGCACCCGAACCACACACGAATGCAACACGAAGAGTTTACCCGCAGGCCACACGATGGCTACACGACGTCGTATAGAGAGTACGATGCGTTCCAACTAGGTCACGAAGGCGTCACGTGACCTCCCGATGGTATAAAACCTTCGACCGACGGTGGGAAATTCAATTGCTGAACGGAGATTAATGATGCTCAGAGCATGGGCGTCCAAGCGACTTCCAAAGTGGGGGAAGGGACCAACAAAAAAGGGCACTTTCTGGAAAACAGGGCACCTAAAAAGGGAAATGTCAAGGCGAAAATATACAATTTGTTAGACATCGGTATATACCCCTACATTGTGGTTACATTAACTGGGATGCTTGCAATATTTATTTCTCATTATACATCATACAAGATATTGTTTAAGCATCATACTTTGGTGTGATGGTCTTAATATTCATATGCGAGCGAGGAAAAATGTTAAGATTTGTGTGGTCGCAGTGCAGACATTACATCTTATCAAGAGAATAAAATCCAATCCTGATGGGGTTATACTCACATTCTCATAACGGAAGACTGAAAAGACCTTTGATAAATAACATAATTATATCATCTATGAATGCAAGTGAGTGTAGCGAGCGAGCTTTTGGGAAAATTGCACTTAGTCGCACCCATCGCATTTTTTATAGAGACATTCATAAGAGTTGAACATGGGTATTTATGAAAAGGGGATAGGTCTCTTATTAGAAAGGAAAAGGGGCACGTATCATTGTTAAAAAGAAAATTGCCAGAGGTGTAAAGGGGCACTGACCAGATATGAAAAGGGGTACTTTTAATAGATGAAAAGGGGGTATTTATGAAAAGGGGAAGGAGCTCCTTTGTTTTAATGGGGGGGGGGGGCGGGCACTTATCATAAGGAAAAGGGGGCACTTATTAGATTGGAAAAGGGGCACACGTGAAAATAAAATGTGTGCTTATCGGAGTTAAAAATGGGTAGTTATTAAAAGGGGAACAGGCACTTCCTACAAAATAAAAGGGGCATTTGTCCAAGTAAAAGGGGCACCTCAATTTCCCCCAAAATCTCGCTCGCTAAACACACTCGCATTTATATTTTTTGCACTGCGACCTCACAAATCTTCAAAATTGTTCTCGCTTCACTCGCTTGCAAATGAATATTTAGACCATGACATCCAACTGCAAAGTATGATGCTTAAGCAATATCTTTTATGATGTATAAAGAGAAACAAATATTGAAAGCATCCCAGATAATGTAATCACAATGTAGGGGTATATATACCAATTCCTAAAAAATGGTATATTTTCGCTTAGAGATTTCCCTTTGTAGGTGCCCTTTTTTCTCCAGAAATTGCCCTTTTTGTTAGTGCCCCCTCCCCCACTTTGGAGCATCAATTATCTCCGATCAGCATTTGATTTCCCAGGGTCGGCCGAAGGTTTTATACCATCGGGAGGTCACGTGACGCCTTCGTGACCTAGTTCGAACGCATCGTACTCTCAATACGACGTCGTGTAGCCATCGTGTAGCCTTCATGTGGCCTGCGGGTAAACTACTTAATAAATATTCACATCTTCGTGTTTCCTTCGTGTGTGGTTCGGGTGCTATAGTGTGACCTTCTGTAGGCATCGTACTTGCTTCGGCCGTTGATCGGCTGCTGACCAAGTTCGGGGCCATCTTCGTGCGAAATTCAAAAATCCATATTCGTGTGTCCATCGGGGGTCAACTTCGGGACAGTGTGACGCGGGCATTACGGATGGACATTCGACGTGATTCTTTCTTTGATCCAACCAGAGTCACCGCCTTCTAATTATGTGCATCTTGATGAGAACATTCAGCTGTTTTAACAATAACGACTGCGTAAGCATTTTTCGGTCATTGACGAAGGAGCAGTTTCCCTCTCTTGGGTTTTGTTTGGATGGTGTGCTCTGTAAGAGTGTGTCTTAAATAAAAACATCCCCCATTGGGGAGCAGCAAAGTTGAAAAGAAGATGATTTGGGTGATATAAAATGTAACATTACTGATTCGCACACTTTCGCACACACCCATGACCTTATAAAACAATAAGAAGGCCATGATCTTTATAAGCCCTGTGCGTTATAACTCTGGAATATTATGAGGAAATTGGGGGAAACGGGATTTCAAATCACAACCGATCCAAATATAACCTCCATCTGGTAATATCAACATGTTTTTCAAAATAAAATACAGTACACGGAACAACAATTTCGGATTATTAACCAGAACTGCACATCGATTGTCCATGATTTAAGCGAGTTATTATCTTCTGCGCATGTAGATTAACATGTTACATGTGTACAATCACTATCTTGATCCTGTCCCGGCTTTTTAACGGCGGACATCATGAGATCAGAGTAAAGAAACGTGTACGGAATGTTATTGAGACGACATTGACAATCACATTGAAAACGACGAAAACGACGAATGTCCATCCGTAATAGGTCCATGGTTCATTTAAGTATCTTGCAAAGCCAATGAACTGATTAGATTTTGGGGTCACGAGGTCAAAGATCAAAGGACACATGGCTCATTATGTATATGCAAAAAAGCTCGTAATCACATTATCTCAAGAACCGATTAATGGATTACAGCCAAACTTGGGTTATGTTTGTATTTTGCAGAGCAAATGAACTGATTAGATTTTGGGGCCATGAGGTCGAAGGTTAAAGGTCATGGGGCTCATTATGTATGCAAAAGTAGATTGTGAACGCATTGTCAATAGAATCGATGGTTGGATTACTATCAAACTCAGGACATGTATGTATCTTGCATAACCAATTAAATGATTAGATTCTAGGGTCATTAGGTCAAAGATCAAAGGTCATACATGTATATGATAAATTGCTGGTTATCACGATGTTCTGAGAACCTGTTAGTGGGGGCTGTTAGGGATATTTTGGTGCAGATTCTTCTAAAAGCACCAAATTTGGTCCAGAGGTAGCTTATACCATACTATTACAATTTCTGCCGGGCGCCAAGAAGGGCGCCCTCTGGGACCGCCATATTCGGCAAATCCAAAATGGCCGCCATTTGAGTTAAAGGTCAAGTGTAGTTACAAAAGGAAATGGGCTAGTATGATAAAAGTTTATATATTTATGGGGTTTTCGGGGTCAGAGAATCTGATTATAATGTTCTTTCATCGATTTGAGGTCTCCTTGGGGCTGTCATACTGGTCAGATTGGTCAAATCCAAAATGGCCGCCATCTGAGTTACAGGTCAAGTGTAGTTACGAAAGGAAATGGGCTAGTATGATAAAAGTTTATATATATATGGGGTTTTCGGGGTCTGAGAATCTGATTATGATGTTCTTTCATCGATTTGAGTTCTCCATGGGGCTGCCATATACTGGTCATATTGGTCAAATCCAAAATGGCCGCCATCTGATAGTTACAGGTCAATAGTAGTTCCAAAAGGAAAAGGGCTAGAATGATAACAGTTTTTATATTTATGGGGTTTTCGGGGTCAGAGAATCTGATTATCATATTCTTTCATCGATTTGAGGTCTCCTTGGGGCTGTCATACTGGTCATACTGGTCAAATTCAGAATGGCCGCCATCTGAGTTAAAGGTCAAGTGTAGTTTCATAGGAAAAAGAGCTAGAAAAGTAAAAGTTTTTTCGAAATATGGGGGTTTCAGGGTCAGCAAATCTGATTATGATGTTCTGTCAATGATGTGAGGTCTCTTTGGGCTGTTACAATAGTCAAATCTAATATGGCAGCTGCCAAACAGGCAAATGCTATGATGTGCATACTTAGATTTTCTTCTCTTTGTGGGATGTAATGTTGGGATAAAACTAATTTCATGGTTATATCAGTGGTTAACATGCACACTTAAACATACCGACATACATTAGTTAACCCTCACATACACACAAACACCGCACAAACACACACACACACACACACACATACACACAGGCCATACATCACCATTAAGTCTGTCAGTTCTGTTTATCGTAAGGAAATAATATTCTTGTCAATTTTTATTCTACGAAGTTAAAACATGGTGGACAATGGTGGACATGGCTTCAACAATAATTTTTTCGTGGTATAAATATTGATGCTATGTTTATGACCATTTCTCAATTACTTTTTTGACGTGAGTTGTAATTCTTCTTCTCTCTCAGTAGTTATATAATACAGTTCCTTGTATGTCATTTTACCTGGGTTTTATTATGTTTCCATACATGATCCTAAAATGGATGTTAAAACAACCCTTTTGAGTACTGTCGGCTTACAGGCTCTTATTTATGTCTGGGTGAGTGGTGTCCCTCAAAAAGAATCATGATTTGCTTGATTTGTCTATTCCATATCGTTCACTTATTCCTATATTAGCTGAAAATAGTTACAGTTACACAGTTGTGTATAAAGAGACAACTACAAAAAGCAAGACTGGCTTTCCAATATTCAATCTTTGGTTAGAAGTGATTACTGTCATTGTTTGTATCCAGTTATTCAATCAGTAAGTCCAACTGGACACAACAAATAAATATAGAAAAGCAAGGAAGGCTTTCCAATATTACATCTTTGGTCAGAATAGATTACTGTAATGGTTTGTGTCCAGTTATATAATCAGTAAGTTCAACTGGGCACAACAAATAAATGTAGAAAGGCAAGGCGGATTTCCAATATGGAATCTTTGGTTAGAAGTGATTACTGTCATAGTTTGTGTCCAGTTATACAGTCAGTACGTTCAACTGGGCACAACAGTGCTCTCGATATATGTATAAATCTGTGCCCATACATTTCAGCATTATGTTCTACTATTCGTTGCTGTCAATGTTGTTGCTACATCCGCCCTCGCATTTGCAGAGCATTGTTTCACTGGTGACCCCGAGGTGATCTAAACCTGACCAACCTGCTGAATGGCAGACATCCTTCATCAAAACTGTTTCAATTATTGTCTCCCTTTCCTTCATATTTCTACTCATGTCTATCTTTCAACTGTCATCATGCCTACTTACTATTACACCCATTCTACAACTTCTGAAACTTCTGCTTGCCCTTCATCTGTCTCCAATGTTCAACTAAAACTTCCTCCTTTCTGGCACAATGATCCTACTATTTGTTTTGCCCAAGTCAAGGCAAAATTCATGACCCGAGGCATCACCCTACAGAAAACAAAGTTTGTCTACGTCGTCGCCTCCTTGCAGCCGGAATATGCCCAGGAAATACAGGACTTACTGATCTCTCTTCCTCAAGAAACAGCCTTACGTTAAACTGAAAGCCGAATTGACACAGAGGAACTCCGCCTCTGAGCAAAAACGCCTTCATCGGGTGCTGATTTATGAGGAGTTTGAGAGATTGCAAACCCTCCCAGTTACTTCTCAAGAAAAAAACTGCTGGGGCGAACAAGTTGAAGGAGAACATCTGTCTTCTTCCTCCTCCTCCTCCTCCTCCTCCTCCTCCTCCTCCTTCTTCTTCTTCTTCTTCTTCTTCTTCTTCACACTACTCCTTTCCTGGAAATGCAGGAAATGAAAGCGCAAATATCACATCAGAAGCAAGACCGTAGGCGTGAAGCCCCAGCTCACAATGCCATGCTGGAGGGGATTGCTATTATCACTGGCGGTTCGGTAGTGAGCCAAGAATGTACTCCTCCCTGCACTTTCAAATCAACTTCTTCAAACCAGGGAAACGACCTAGCCAGCGACTAGCAGCGACATTACGGATGAGAAACAGGAATTAGATTTCTTATAGACACTGGAACGGAAGTTAGCGTTCTTCCTCCATCGAAATCCGAGAAACATATGCACCCTTCTTCGAAATTTCACCTGCAAGCAGTTAATCGCTCAAGTATCACTACCTACGGAGAGCAAAGCCTGACTCTCAACGTCGGCCTACGCCGAGCTTGCAGGTGGATTTTTATCATTGCCGACATATCCACTCCTATCGTCGGGGCAGACTTTTTCCATCACTTTGGTTTTCTGGTAGATGTGCGGAATCTCAAGCTCATCGATTCTACTACAAATCTATCTATAAGAGGCATCCTTTCTTCTTCTCCTTCTATCAGCCCCATGTTTGTCAAGGCAGACGGTCATGCTGCTTACAAATCTCTTCTTGACCAATTTCCAGACATCACATGCCCAGTCTACAAGGAGGCAAAAATGCTAGAATTAGGCATCGTCCAAACTTTTGGCAGTAATTGGGCGTCCCCACTTCATATGGTGCCCAAGAAAACCCCCGGAGACCGGAGACCGAGCGGTGACTACCATGCACTAAATAGGAATACAGTTCCCGATAAATGTCCTATTCCCCATCTTCAAGACTTCACCTCAGCTCTAGCAGGCAAGAGAGTTTTCTCCTAACTTGATGTCATCAGAGCGTACCACCAAATTCCAGTCGATCCAGTAGACGTGCACAAAAGAGCCATCACCACACCCTTTGGGTTATTTGAATGTGGGCGCATGCCTTTTGGGCTACGAAATGCCGCACATACAGGTACTTTTCTACTGTCTATTAATGATAGGGAACCCGTGGTCTACCAGTTGTGTACGCCTACATCGACGACCTCCTCATCGCGAGTGAGACAGGACATAAGAGAAACATATTCAACACCTCCAACTAGTTACTGTTCTCACGACTCTCGGAATACAGTGTCGCCATTAGCCCACTCAAGTGTGAATTTGGCGCATCTTCCCTCATCTTCTTCAACCAGGAAATGGACTTCATTGTAGCCTTAGGACAGGATAGTGACATAAAATCGATAAAAAAACATCATAATCAGATTATCCGACCCCGAAAACCCCATAAATATGTAAACTGTTATTATACTAGCCCTTTTCCTTTTGGAACTACTATTGACCTGTAACAATCAGATGGCGGCCATTGTGGATTTGACCAATCTGACCAGTATGACAGCCCCAAGGAGACCTCAAATCGATGAAAGAACATTATAATCAGATTCTCTGACCCCCAAAACCCCATAAATACTTAAACTTTTATCATACTAGCCCATTTCCTTTCGTAACTACACTTGACCTGTAACTCAGATGGCGGCCATTTTGGATTTGACCAATCTGACCAGTATGACAGCCCCAAGGAGACCTCAAATCGATGAAAGAACATGATAATCAGATTCTCTGACCCCGAAAACCTCATAAATATGTAAACTTTTATCATACTACCCCTTTTCCTTTTGGAACTACACTTGACCTGTAACTCAGATGGCGGCCATTTTGGATTTGACCAATCTGACCAGTATGACAGCCCCAAGGAGACCTCAAATCGATGAAAGAACATGATAATCAGATTCTCTGACCCCCAAAACCCCTTAAATATATAAACTATTATCATACTAGCCCTTTTCCTTTTGGAACTATGCTTGACCTTTAACTCAGATGGCGGCCATTTTGGATTTGCCCAATATGGCGGTCCCAGAGGGCGCCCTTCTTGGCGCCCGGCAGAAATCGTAATAGTATGGTATAAGCTACCTCTGGACCAAATTTGGTGCTTTTAGAAGAATCTGCACCAAACGACCCCTATTTAGCCCTAACAGCCCCCACTATGTTAATGGATTACAATCAAACTTGAATTTTAAAAATTGCTTCTGTTTGGGTTGGTAAAATTGCTCTATGGAAGAGGCATCATTTTTTACTGCGCGCAGTCGAAGGTCCATCTAGTTATAAAGTGGATTTCTTGTCTCGTTTTCAGAATCACTAATAACAGAAATACTAAGACTTTTTTCATTGTTATTAAGAACCTTAAATCTGTTTTGTTGTTTTTGTTTAGTGCTACTCGTCTTTTGATCAAGAAACAACCATCTCTAGTTGACATCCGGAAGGATGACGGCTACGCTGCTCTTCACCTCGCAGTTCAAAATAACCATAGGAATATCTCAGAAATACTTATCACAGAGGTACTTCCCATCATTTTAAACCACTACTTGTTTGTAGTCAATGCGCTCAAACAGAGTCTTATTTGATTTGCGTTTCTTAAGTATATTCATTTGAAAATCTCGATAAATGCACCCAGTATCGTAAGTTGTATTGAAAGTTGGTGCTCAACGAATGGTGAAATTCGTTATCAGAAAAGCTGTTAATTTGTCTTAGGGTGGAGTTCAAGTATTTGTGGTAAATTATCATCTTCAAACCACTGTGATGTGGAGAAAGAAAAAGCCATGGCTCCAAATTTACGAATTATTTAACCGAGTTTGGAAACAACAAACTGGCTCTATTGCTAAGTAATTCTCCCACTGGATCTCTCATTTTAGTAGGTCTCGTCTTTTGTTCTGATCATTGCATCTCTATTTCCCGCATACATGTATGTTTATGCATTTTTTCTTTTCCCATCATTGACCTGTTCCAGTAGGTTTTTTTTTTTTTTCTTTTTCACTCTCTCTCTCTTCATAGGGACATTGTGCCATTGATCTCTACAACGAGCAGCATCAAACGCCGCTGGTGCTTGCTGTCGCCAAAGGTCGTACTGCCATCATCGAAGATTTGATCAAGCACGGTGCTGATATCAACTCATCGGATGGTGACGGGGACAGTTGCCTTCACATCGCGGTGATGAAACACCGACAGGGGCAGGACATTTCTGATACTGACAATCTGAGAAAGGTAAATATTCTCAACATCTGGATCTTTTCTTTTCCATCAAATCATTTTTAATATGATTGCATGGATTTGCAAGAAATCACCTAAAGGGCCATTTAAATAGCCTATAGAGTTGACTTTAGAAACCATGTTCGGATTATGTAATATGTTATTGTTATGCTTGCAAATTTAAACATGTTACATGCAGGGCTATGGCATTATGGTTGCTTTTGGATCATGTTTGCGATCATGTTCTTGGAAATATGGTTGTGTATAGATGTTTGGTGATGTTGTAATGAAAATATCCTTATCATTCCGCAAATTTACAATAAAGAAATGTGGCATACTCATTTTGTTGAATATCATTTGTTTCAATGCATTCAGAGATTCCCCCATTGTGGTAATATTTTTTTTTTTTTGTTATTTCCTTTGATTATTCAGTTTGTATGTTAAAGAATCCAGAAATCATTGGATCTGTTATAAAACTACCTTCCCCCCTCTTTTTTGATGGTGTCTTCAAGTTCCGAAAGAAGTATCATGACAATGGAATTACCAAGCCTCTTACTGCTCTAATGTGTTATCTTGTACAAGAGGGTGCAAACATCAGTCAGACTAATCTCAAGAAACACACACCACTCAACTATCTGAAAGAGGCTGCCGTTCGTAAAGTTCTGGAGCACATTGCTCGCAAGCTGGAAAGGTACAGAAGTAATTTTTTTCCTCCATAAAACCAGCTTTAAAGATATTATGTCCCTTTTGCAGCCAACATCGAATTCTGTAGAACTTTGCAGGAATTATAAATATGTCATGTATGTCCTATATGTGAAATTTAAACGTTAGCAGTGTCCTAGTATTCAAATTATGCAAGGAAACCTGTTAACTTATTATACTTCCCTGTCAGACACTATTGAGTGACTGACTGACATTTTTTTTTTGGGGGGGGGGGGCAATAACATACATAACATGAGCTGGTTCATGAGCATTTGTCTACATCAATAACCCACTACTTGTAATGGCCAAAATTAAACTGATTGAATCTTTGTGCAGCACAAAACGTATGACCGTTCGGTACAAGGGTCTGAAATCAGACTATTACTTAGATGATTGCAATCACTTATGTTGATTCTACAACTAATGGTCATTATTTTCACACAACAAGCCATTTTCAAACCCTTTCGTTTTGAGGGAAGTTCTAAATTAGTATTGTCTTTCAAACGCCGTTGGAATTTAACCTTTTCATTTTTTGACCTGCAAATGGGACATAGTACCTTTAAGTACGCCACTCCATAAATAGAAGAATAACTTCAAGAAAATTTTTCTGATTTACATAATCAGAATTATCAAAGTAATTTACTTTGTAAGACTTTTGCTTACAAAGTTGCAGCAGTATTTCAGATGAAATGTGAAGAAGACTAGCCATAGAAGACAAGACAAATCGGAGAATCTTTCGGAATATACATGGTAGACAACACTCTCAATTAGATTTATTATTATTATTTTTTTGGGGTGGGGGTGGGGGGTGGGGAGATCTTAAGACAAAAATCCTCTATGACTTTCATGCTGTCTTTATGATTACAGTCTGATAGACAGAGAGCAGGCCCCACCCTACCCTGTTTTTCGTGCCTTCTGCCGTATCTTTAAAATAGTGATTACAAGTAAGATGGCAACGGCCAGTGCCGCGCATTTTGAGAGTGTACATTTCTTTTAAATCCTAATTAAAATTTAAAGTTGATTTTGCTTTCTGGGCATATTGCTTATTATGTTATGTATTGATCGACCAGCAAAATATAAACGACCCAAGGAAAAAACTTGTTGGAAAACACAGCTACTTGCTCGATTTCCCTATTCTTTGTTGCCCATTAATGAGCAAAAACAACTTTAATTCACAATCGTCTCACAGGTTTCATTAATTTCCAGTCTCTAAAGATTCAGTAGAGGTTTCGTATGATTTTGTGAGAATTCCTTTTCCGCCATTACCAGAAATCAAAATAACCTTTCAACTGAGATGAGCTCACAAAACTGATGTATGTTGTTTATTTTTAGAGAGGAGCTTGATGACAGCAGCTTTGTTAAGGTAGAAACTACTGACGGTGGTCAAGAGAAGCAGCCATCTCCTTCTAGTAGCAGGAGTAGTGCAGACCAACGGGATCGCAATGATTCTTCGGAATCACCAAGCGGCTCATTTTCAGGTTCGTTGAATGAAGAAATATGGTAATTTTTTTCTTCTTCGCTGCTTTATCTAGTAAAAAATTGGCATGGCATCAATTTGAAAGGTAGCTTTGTGTTGATTAATGAAAGAGGAAATTAAGTAATAAACGAACATATAAATATCAACACGCCACACCTTATTACACAATTATATCGGTGATTTTAAGCCCTTCACACAAGGTCTCATTAAATAATCATGATAAGATCATACAAGCACGTTCAATCCTCACAGAATAAGTGCGTTTGTAAAGCCCCCACATAAACTAACTCAAATTATAAAAAGTGAATTAAACAATGTAGCTAAATGGATTAGAGCGAATAGACTTTCTTTGAATCTAGACAAAACCAATTTTATGCTGTTCAGTAATACTCTTCATACAATACCAGAAAATATAATCATGAATGATCTGTTAAAAAGGGTTGAATCAACGAGATTTTTGGGTGTCATGATCGACGATCAACTGTCATGGAAAACACAAACACAACACCTTTGCAAAAAAGGATCTAGAAACATTGGTATTATTAATAAACTGAAGCATTTTTATGCCTCCGCTACAACGTAGCCGGAGGCATTATGTTTTCTGGTTGTCCGTCCGTCCGTACGTACGTACGTACATACGTACGTACGTACGTACGTCCCGTTCTCGTGATCGCGTCATAGTCCAGTAGACGGTACCATATACCATGTACATGACCTAGAAAAGTTGATAAGTACAAGGTATTTTTGGTGATTTTTGTTCTAGATGGGTATTGAAGTAAATTCAGCTTGGTTGCCAGCTCGGCAACCTTGGGCAACTTTTCTTACAGCCTAATTAGCATAATCATCTAATTAGCATATGTGCAATATGTAATAATGTTGCTAATCTTAATCCAGGAAGCCTGAAAACATGAATAATATGACTTTTCCAGGGTTTTCCATGACGAGGAATTCATTTATGACACCACTTTTTTATTTTTAAGTAATGCAATTGTCTTAAATAGCATAATTATCATAATGAGCTAATTAGCATATGTACAATATATGGACTTCATTGTCATTGTTTATCTATAAAGCCCCAAAATGGTGCAATGCAACAATGTAAATCACTTTTGAAAGACTAATCATTAATTCATGAGAAGATATGCCGTGTAGATGTAGTATAATTAGCCTAATTAGCATAATAATCTAATTAGCATATATGTGCAATATGTAATAATGTTGCTAATCTTAATCCAGGAAGCCTGAAAACATGGATAATATGACTTTTCCTCGGTTTTCCATGATGAGGAGTTCATTTATGACACCACTTTTTATTTTTAAGTAATGCAATTGTCTTAAATAGCATAATTATCATAATGAGCTAATTAGCATATGTACAATATATGGACTTCATCATCATTGTTTATCTATAAAGCCTAAAAATGGTGCAATGCAACATTGTAAATCACCTTTTGAAAGACTACACATTAATTCCTGAGAAGATATTCCATGTAGATGTAGTATAATTAGCCTAATTAGCATATATGTGCAATATGTAATAATGTTGCTAATCTTAATCCAGGAAACCAGAAAACATGGATAATATGACTTTTCCAGGGTTTTCCATGACGAGGAATTAATTTATGACACCACTTTTTATTTTTAATTGATTATTATGTGGTGGTGATCTTGGGCGCAATAAGGCAATGTTGTCGAACCTCATGAAATGTCTAGGAAATGACAGGGTCATCATACGCATTGATGGTTGTGCTTCAGTCATTGGATTTAGAGAGACTGTCGGAAACACACTGAAGATGGTTAAAGCAGATGATAGTGATGGAATTGATGATGTGGTGAGACAGGTACGTACAGAGGCCAGGGATGCTGAATACAACAGTCAAGCTACACCACCGTCACAGCAGCTCTGACCTCATACGACTTCTGCATGATCATGGATTTGTAGTGCTGCAGCGGTAGGCTTCCTGAAGAAAACTCTCGCTTACTCGCGTAGATATTCAGGCGTGGAATGACCAGCTTGCTCTCTCCAGGTGTATTCCGTTGTCCATTTGTAGTGCAGACCTGGAGATGTAGGTTATCAAACCGACACTCCGTTCAAGATCCATGATCTTGTTGAAGTACATTGACGTCATCTCCCATGCAGAAAGTCAGACTCTTCGCCGACGACACAGTTCTGTACCATACCACCCAGACACATGAGGATGCAGAATTGCTACAGCAGGATCTTGATCAGCTTTGAGGGTGGTCAAGCAAGTGGATGATAGCACTAAATCCAAAGAATTGCCAGGTCATAACTGTCTCCAGGAAGAAGACCAAGTATATCCATCATTATTCCCTCAATGGAGAAATCTTGGAGTCCCGTGTCAACTGCCAATATATTACCTTGGCATTGCTCTCACTGCTGACCTCAACCTGCAAGAAGGCAAACAACACCCTAGCCTTCTTAGAAGGAACCTGCGTGTCAACTCCACTCAGCTTAAGACTAGTGCATACGTTCGCCCACTTCTTGATTATGGGAGTGCTGTCTGGGATTCACACACCATCAGATTTCTAAACCAGTTGGAGATGGTCCAGAGACGAGCAGCGAGATATGTTCTCAACTGCTATCATCATACATCTAGCGTCTCTGACATGCTGAGTCAACTTGGATGGACCTCCCTCCAGAAGAGAAGAAAGCATCAATGTCTCACCTTACTGTACAATATGCACTACTCTCTGGTTGACTTTGACATTCACCACTACATCCAACCGGCAACAGTCGTAAGAACTACAAGAGCGTCTCGTCCTTACTGGTACTGGTATTCTTTCCTCGCACTGTTCGACAGTGGAACGCTCTCCCTCTTGAGGTTGTCCTGGCTCCATCAGTGGAAGCCTTCCAGCGACAACTAAAGACAGGGGGAAAGTAAATTCCGGCAACATTTTTACTGCCACTAAGTATATATACACCTTTCACCTGCACACCTGGGCATCCCTATGTCGCCAAACACATGCACTTATACATCTGCAAGAATCTTCGGCAGTGAAGGAGGCAGATTATCCTTACAAAGAAGAAGAAGTCATATGAGGTCAGAGCTGCCGTGACAGTGGTGCAGCTTGACAGCAAGTCCTAGTGTCGTCTGATTTCTGGTCGAGGTTACATGGCTCTGGATGGCTTGACTCGACTAACTGCTTTCTTGGTAACTTTTTCATTTGATACCATGTGTACGGGCTTGTGTACTCTCGATGGTTCTGGCTTTGGTAAACATAGACAGATCATAGTTTGCACTGTTGTATTCAACATGCATCCCTGGCCTCTGTACGTACCTGTCACACCACATCATCAATTCCATCACTAACATCTGCTTTCAGTGTGTTTCCGACAGTCTCTCTAAATCCAACGACTGAAGCACAACCATCAATGCGCATGATGACCCTGTCATTTCCTAGACATTTCATGAGGTTCGACAACATTGCCTTATTGCGCCCAAGATTACCACCACATTGGACGTACACTTCGTGAAGCCCAATAGAGTTCCAAATAATTGATATTCTACAAATATGCTAATTAGGCTTATTAGTACAATAATTACATATTAAGTCAATTACTTTCTTACTTAAAAATAAAAAAGTGGTGTCATAAATGAAGTCCTGGTCATGGAAAACCCTGGAAAAGTCATATTATAAAATGTTTTCTGGCTTCCTGGATTATGATTAGCAACCATTATTACATATTGCACATATATGCTAATTAGATTATTATGCTAATTAGGCTAATTATACTACATCTACATGGAATATTTTCTCAGGAAATAATGTGCAGTCTTTCAAAAGGTGATTTACAATGTTGCATTGCACCATTTTTAGGCTTTATAGATAAACAATGATGATGAAGTCCATATATTGTACATATGCTAATTAGCTCATTATGCTAATTATGCTATTTCAGACAATTGCATTACTTAAAAATAAAAAGTGGTGTCATAAATGAATTCCTCGTCATGGAAAACCCTGGAAAAATCACATTTTCCATGTTTTCAGGCTTCCTGGATTAAGATTAGCAACATTATTACATATTGCACATATATGCTAATTAGATGATTATGCTAATTAGGCTAATTATACTACATCTACATGGAATATCTTCTCATGAATTAATGATTAGTCTTTCAAAAGTGATTTACAATGTTGCATTGCACCATTTTTAAGGTTTATAGATAAACAATGACAATGAAGTCAATATATTGTACATATGCTAATTAGCTCATTATGCTAATTATGCTATTTAAGACAATTGCATTACTCAAAAATAAAAAATGGTGTCATAAATGAATTCCTCGTCATAGAAAACCCTTGAAAAGTCGTATTATCCATGTTTCAGGCTTCGTGGATTAAGATTATCAACATTATTACATTCTGCACATATGCTAATTAGATGATTATGCTAATTAGGCTATTAAAAAAGTTGCCCAAGGTTGCCAAGCTGGCAACCAAGCTGAATTTACTTCAATACCCATCTAGAACACAAATCAACAAAAAAACTTTGTGCTTACAAACTTTTCCAGGTATGAAAAACTTCTACCGGACTATTATCTCAAGAACCAATTGATGGATTACCGCCAAACTCGGGTCATGTATGTATCTTGCAGAGCTAATGAAGTGATTAGATTTTGGGGTCACGAGGTCCAAGGTCAAAGGTCACAGGGCCCATTATGTATGCAAAAATAGTTCGTGATCGCGTTATCTCAAGAACCGATTGATGGATTACCGCCAAACTCGGGTCATGTATGTATCTTGCAGAGCTAATGAACTGATTAGATTTTGGGGTCACGAGGTCAAGGTCAAAGGTCACAGGGCCCATTATGTATGCAAAAATAGTTTGTGATCGCGTTATCTCAAGAACCGATTGATGGATTACCGCCAAACTTGGGTCATGTATGTATCTTGCAGAGCTAATGAACTGATTAGATTTTGGGGTCACGAGGTCAAAGGTCAAAGGTCACAGGGCTCATTATGTATGCAAAAATAGCTCGTGATCACTTTATCTCAAGAACCGATTGATGGATTACCGCCAAACTTGGGTCATGTATGTATCTTGCAGAGCAATGAACTGATTAGATTTTGGGGTCACGAGGTCAAAGGTCAGGTCACAGGGCTCATTATGTATGCAAAATAGCTTGTGATCACGTTATCTCAAGAACCGATTGATGGATTACCGCCAAACTTGGGTCATGTATGTATCTTGCAGAGTCAATGAACTGATTAGATTTGGGGTCACGAGGTCAAAGGTCACAGGGCTCATTATGTATCTCAAAATAGCTCGTGATCGGTTATCATTAGAACCAACAGATGGATTACAATCAAACTTGAATTTTAAAAATTGCTTCCATTTTGGTTTGTAAAATTGCTCTATGGCGGAGGCATCATTTTCGACTGCGCGCAGTTGAAGTTCCATCTAGTTTCCCCTGGAAGACCATTCATACATTGTACTGCACTCTGATTTTATCTATATCAAACAACGCTATTCTTTCCTGGGGTAACTGAAGGGACTTCCTTCCTATTCAATGAACAATAGATCTAACTTAAATAAAATACACCTCTTGCAAAAGCATAAGGGGAAGGAGAAATAATGAAATGAAGTTACGAGAGTCAAGTTTTTTTGAGAGAATTTCGTCTACGATACCTCAAGGGGGCTTGGTCGTGTGACGTCATTTCGTGGACTATTCACAACACGGCCACCGCGCGCATTCTTTTCGCATTCAGATATAGCACTGTGCAAGTACAATAAATATCAGAGTGAAAGTACAGACATTATACCGGGATATTAATTATCAGTAAAAATGACAGAAGACAGCTCAGATGAACTCGAAATGATCTTGGAGTATGATGAAAAAGAAGTTAGTAGCAGTGATAATGGTGGAGAAAGTGAAGATGATGGTAAATTGGGCGAATTTGAAGACGAACGAAAATGTGAACGCTAAAAATCGTGACGCGGTCCATATGACTGCCCCAGAGGCAGAAGTACGACGGGCTGGACCGGGCAACTCTCAACTCGTGGGTGAAAGCACCGCGATCTGCCGTATTACTACCTTCACCGGCGCTTGTTCAGAATCATATCCCTACTTTGACCCCGTAACTCGATCCGGCGTAGAGATACCCTACTACTTAGTACTAAAACATACCCCAAATCAAGTAAATATTCATCAATTGTTCAAATAATGGCCATGATTTAAAAGTGGTTACGTTTCTTACCTGTTTCGTGTCAATTTTCTTATACGCCGGAGTTACGGGGTCAAAGTAGGGATATGATTCTGAACAAGCGCCCATTCACCCATCACACACCTGCATGCTAGCTGATCGACGTCTCTTAGCCGAGTTTTTTTTTCTTTTCGATCGGCAGACATTTCAACTACTAGTAATTTACAAGCCGAGAAAAAACAACCATTTTATCTCACCTGCATCGTGATCGCGGTCTTTTTGCATAATATTTTCAATCGGCAAACTTAAGCTAAATTTAAAACCCGAGAACTTCTATTTTATCTACCAAAAATGTCACGAGTCATGCACTAAAACACCATGAACACTGCACTGCACTGCACTACGAATGACTGAGCTATCGCGAGTTTTCCCCATGCCGCGAAATTCAAGTTACGCTAATGCTCAAAACAAAACATCGGCGAAGCCGTGTGTCAGGATCTGCAAGACGCCGATCAATTTTACAGTACCAAACGTTAATATTTCAAGGAATCCAAACATCGGGAAGTAACCAATGCTTATGTAATTGATAGAATTTTAATTAATCTATTGTAAATTCGATAAAACACTTTATTAAATATCACAGAAATTGCAAACTCTACTTAAAAAAATTACCCATGTTTGTGTACGTATTTACATTGAAATAGTGCATTGTACTTTCGGGATTAGTAATAGTCCACGGAAATACGTCACATACATTATGTCGATATCGAGAATATCAACGCTTTCGGGTTCCTCTGCTCACACTATTGATCTTTCTAAGTCTAATAATAATTTAACAAAAAATGCAAAATTGTGTCATTCAATGTGTCATTCAATATATTTGTATTCCTTAAAACATAAGCTTTCCAACAATAACAAGCATGCATATGTTCATAATTTCCTTCCCATAGCACCTTTAAACACGTCACACCTAACATCTGCTTTTCATTCTTTCTCATTACTCACCGCACTCTCTGGAAATACTGTTAACCAACGATCAAAGACGGCTTTATAGGCTATGCTAATCCTTCCCTGATATGACTGCCCCCCCCCCTCTTGCTCTCTCCCTTTTCTTTTCTTTCCCGCTTGTTCACAACGTTCCCACTTGTCTTTCTTTCCCTTGTTTTTTGTTTTTTGTTTTTGTGTTTGTTCTTGTTTGTTTTGTCCTTCTTCCTCCGTTTCTTTTTTTCTCCTTACTTTCCATTCTCGTCAATCATCTTTTCTTACGTACTTGTTCTCTTTTTGGTTTCCTTACAATTATTCTCTCTTTCCACACAAATAGTGGTAAAGTAAGCACTGATACTTTTATTTAATTTTGGTTATGCTGAGGAAAGCACAGAACTCTTCCCCCTTTTTTCTCCATTGTTTACGCTATGTTTATTATTAAATATGTCAATTAAAGATAACTCTCGTATAATCACAGGCTTTTGTAAATATTTTATGTTAATCCAGATACCCTAATTTATATACATACCTGGGACCTACATAATACAAGCTTTGCTTTTCAGTAGATCCCCCACTTTATTTAGCTTTTTTGCAATGTATTTATCATACTTATGATTGTATCTTTTCTTATAACTATTACCATGTACATGTACATTATGTTTCTATATTGTATGTTTAGCTTTAATTATTACCATGATCATTATATTCAATTATGTTATTTTCGATAAAGTGGAAAATAAATAAACTTGAAACTTGAAACTTGAAATAGAGGTTTCTTGGGAATGTCAAGCGGATTGTCTCAGTTAAAAAAGCCACTGTTAACCCCAACTTCATGTCTTCAGTCGTTTGGTTGTTATTTAGTCACGACATGGTGGCAGCGGTGGGATTACATGCTCTCTGCATATTACCCCTGTCATAATGGTGTGAAATACTCTTATACCGAATGGAAATGTGTGCAAAGTCTCTATAATGGAACACAGCTAAGCCCCGGTAATAATGGTGTGACTTATTCTTGTACCGAATGGACATTGTGTGTAATGTCTCTCATGGAGATCATGGACATTATCCCTATTATAATGGAGTGACTTACTCATATAGATGTATGGCATGGACATTAAATTTGTGTAAAGTCTATCTCATTGCAGATTCGGCAACGTGCCCCTGTCATTATGGAGTAACTTACCGTTATATAGTATGGACATGTCTTGAAACTCTGTAATAACGGAGTTGAGCACCTTACCCTTGTATTAATGGGTGACTTACTATTAATAAAGAGCGGACATGTTTGGAAAATCTCTCGTAGTGGATATGATCACTCATAGAGGAAGCTCTTACTGAACATTACTTCAATGACTACATTTCCCATATCTTCATGTATATTAATTGATGGGAAATCAGCTTGGTCAATTATTAATGCATTTCAGTACAATCTTTTTCCGTTCTAAACAGTCACTGTTAAATTAAGATTGCCTTTCTGCTACCTGCGAATTATTATTGTTTAACATTTTTTTTCAAAATAATGTTTAAGGTGCGAAATATAACCATTCAAAAGCATTTTTATTTGTTATACTAAAACCCACAATGGTATAAGTGTATGCAAGCTATGGTAATTCCAATGCATCTTTTGGTTGTATTTTTTTTCTTCTTAGATGATTCTTTCTGTGGAGTCCACATCATTAAGGATCCTAAGAACGAGGTGAAGATGAAAGAAATTATCGGGAGAGGTGGCTTTGGTGAGGTTTGGAAGGGCCAATGGAGAGGTACACCCGTTGCAGTCAAGCTCCTTTACAGGGAGGGTAGTCACGATTCTGAAGTTGAGCAGGAGGTTGCAGTCCATAAGTACGCTATTCCATCTTCTTTACCAACCTCATTTTATATCACTTCCCAATCATGTAACGTGAATTCCCTTGATCACGCAGCTAGGAAGAGGGAGAATTTCATTCTTTTTCCTTCAGACCTCGACCACAGAGAAAAGATAGATTAGAATAACCATGACTCTTGGCAAATAGAGAATGTCATAAGAAATAAGCCCATGCAATTTCATACCTGTTCATGGGGTGGGAATAATAAATTATATCAGTTTAGTTTGAATAATCTTTACAAACTTTAGACTTATATTTCAACAACTTAAATGATAAAAGTTTGTAGGGTTTCACTCCAAAAGTAACGCATATTCATCATGCTACAAGCAAATGCAATTTTGTGTATTTGCATTGCAAATGGAATCGAACATTGAATCATTCTTCAATTGAAAAGGATTTTTTAAAAATTTAAAATTTTAAAATCATTTTTGGGTAATTTTTTCTTCTTCTATGCAGGCGCGCCCTCCATCCAAACATTGTTCAGCTTATGGCGGTTGGTTACCAACGTACACCTGGAAGTGCTATGATCGTTATGCAGCTAATCAATGGGAGTAATCTCAGTACGGTCATCTTCGAGGTATGAAAAATAATTATATTAGACCACATTAATGTTATTGCATGATAGTTTCAATTCTGTACTGCCAAACAAACTTTAGAGAGGCAGATTTATTTAGCAATATCATTTTTTTCTTTTAGTCATTGAGTCATTTATGAAGGAAACATTATAAAACAATTCTACTAGAACTCGTTCCAAGGACATTTACCCTCGGACAGCTACCCACCATACCCTCAGACAATCGCCCTACTAGGACAATTATCCTGGGCAAGCACCTGTTAATTACCCCCTACTTGTCTGAGGGAGAAGATTAAAGAGAGCTGACTGGATACGTGTGGAGGAAAGATGAAGATAAACTGATCAGATTAGCAGCGAGAAAAGGGAGAAAGACAGGAAGACCGAGGAAGTGGTGGATATATTGTATTAAGGAAGACAGTAATGAAATTGACTGGGACATAAATACAGACAGGACGAGATGGATAGTGGTAATGAGGAGACCCGGCCCCTCCCCCTTCCCCCTCCCTCTCCCCCTCCCATAGAGGGGACCCATGGGATGATCATGATGATGATGATGACAATGTTGAGGTTTGAGGGTAATGTGGATAATTGTCCTTAGAGGTATAGTGCTCTTGAGAGGTAGTTGTCTAGGGATAGAGTAATTCAGAGGTATTAGTGTCGTATGGGTACTTGTCCTGGGATGATTTTCTCTGGAAAGTTATCTTTATGCATATCATTCTACCATCTTTAAAGGGGAACTAAACCCAGCCCTTTAAGTCTCATATTCCTGTACAGAGTAATATTAAAACACGTTTGATACCAAAACTCGCTCATTCGAGCCTTCAGGGTTGGTTTTATTAACTATTTAATATGACACGCATCGTCTGCTCGTGTACCGCGGGAATCGCCATTTTCACGGCCTAAGACTATACCCCTGCCGAGTTGTGACGTGTCAGTGGCTAACTGCATTAGGAATTGCATGTGTGTAATTATCGCAAAGAAGTTGATGTTCCGGCAACCGTCTTGGTGTACAAATGCTTCAGGGCAAGGACTCGAGAAGTCCTTTCCCTCGATTCCTAACACGGAAAAGCAACCATGGTTGTTTAGGCAATGGGCTGCTGCGATTAAATGTGAAAAATTATTTAAAAACAGCTACAAACACAGCCGTCATAGTGTGATCTATATACAAGTGATCCGTGTACATATTTTACAGTTCTGTGCCTTTGCCACATTCGGTGCTCGATTTGAAGATCGGCAAATTTCTGATTTTTGTTATGACTATTTCGAATATATCAAACTAAAATAATTCATCAAAAAATGAACAAATGGTATTTAAAAAAAAATATTAATAGTAAAGTCTTTAAAATTGGCAAAAACATTTCTGACAGAAATTAAATAAAGCGACCACGAGTAACAACCACGTCTTTAGCCAGCCATCCTAGGTGTGTATGTTACTCTGCTCATACGTCACATGCCCACGATCGGCGGCGGCACTTTTAAAACAATGGCTACGTACACATATGCCAAGACAGCTACACAAGGCCCTCAAATTTTGCGAATTATCTCTCTTTTGGGGAATCCTTTATATGTGGCTCCTAGGGGTATGTATGAAGTTATTAACGCCCATTTAGATCACCAGTTGATGTAGTTTGGGTTCATTTCTCCTTTTATTACTCTCCAACCCTTCAATAAAATTTTGTTGCAGGATGGTAATCCTTATGAATTCGTTCAGAAGGTACGCTTATCTAGGGATCTTCTGTCAGCTATCACCTTTCTCCACCACTGTAAGATACTCCATCTCGACATCAAACCACAGAATGTTATCGTAAGTCTTCTCTCCTGATATTTTCCTCGCCTCTCTATCTCTTTGTCTCATTCTCTTCCCCACTTCCCTATACCCTTGCCTCCATTTCTCTCTCTCTCTTTTTATTTAAGTCTCCATCGTTTTTATCGCTCTCCGTGTAGTCTCCCTTACTCCGTCTTTTATCCCATCATACATCCCGTGTAGGCAAGAAGTTAAATTGTTGAGAGCCAGAAGGGCATTAAGTGTCTCTCCTATTCCATTGATGTTATCATTTTCGTTCTGAAAACTTATGTCAATTTTGATTGATTCATGGAGGATGTGAATAAAATATATTTAAAGGCTGGCATTTTGCACACAAAATTGTAAATACCAACATCATGAAAAGTTGTTTCAGTTATGTATACGACCTTGCGGCATATTCATCTATGTGAATATTGTTAATATGAAATACATTCTTTTTGACAAGCTTCACCAATTTGTTCTGTTTGTTCCCTATCCTGTTATGCTCAGGTTGAATCAGGGACAAAGAAGCCATATTTGTGTGACCTCGGTCTTGCGCACATCAAGACGAGGTCAACCATGTCACGTGCCACCCACGTGCCTGCTAGAGGTACGTTCATGTACATGCCTCCTGAATGCTGTACAGCTGAGGATGGTAACATGTCCGCCACATCGGCATCCGATGTCTGGGCCCTAGCCTGTACGTTCCTCGAGTTCTTCTCGGGACAATCCGTCTGGCCCAGGACCATGAATCAAATGGCTCTACTCCGTAGGTTCATGGGCCCTGATGTCATACCAGCTAGTGTGGAGAAACTCGAACCAAACATCAAGAAGATTCTGAAGCCATGCTTTCAGAAAGAACCATCCAAACGTTCGTCAGCGGAATCGATGATGCAGCAGTTCAGTGGGCTGATGTAAAAAATCACCCTTAAAGACCCTGTCCGAAGTGAAAAATGGAAAGCTGACTAGCCATAGATTACAACAATACCAATTATATGCTACTTTAGTGCCTGTCAGACGAGTAACAGCTCTCTGAAAACTCGAAATCTAAAGCTGTGACATCACCGTATATGGAGTACGCATATTCAAAATGACTTTGCATTAATTAAGCACGGCTCATCGCCTCAGCTATAATGGCGAGCACATATGGTGTCGTCACTGTAACTGCGGCAAATTTGACCCCTGTTTACCTGTAATTTGAAGAGGTGCGGAAAAAAGGTTATAATTCGCCTTTGTGCAATACTGAAAGGGAAAATAATTTACCCCCAGTAAAGATCAGGCCAGTGTGCAACTAGTATTTTTCAAAGCTTCTTATCACGGTTTGTGAAATAAATACAAAATGAAATGAAATTTAATGAAATTTAATAAGGGTGACAGGCAGTCGTGCATGTGCCTCGAGTTGAACAATACGTGACGGACGCTGTGCCATGAGATTAGAATTTACAGAGTGGTGCGATAGCATTGCCTTTAGTCATTGAAGTTTCTTTATGTTATTTACTCTAGAATAATACGGTAAACTTTTGATACAAATTCATTGCGTTTAATTCCTTCCTTTTCATGACCGAAATGTAACATAATACATAAAATATCCCCACCTTTCAAACATAAACATGCAAAGCATTATTTTTCAGTCATCATAAGGAGCAGCATTATTCATTTTCTTTGATCAATAGATCTAAGTTATTGAATTGATCAATAAGTGCATTGGCGTTAGGGTTGTATGATATCATGTCTGAAAAATCTGAGCTCCTGTGATCAGTCCGATTTTAATATCTAGATTTATGATCACGTAATAAACTAGACCAAACCTATTAATTGTATGATGTTGTACATATTACTGAATTTAAGTACCAGTTTCCATTTTAATTATTGCTATAATCGAGTTCTTTTTATATTATTCAGAGCCTGCTATCCACCTGTTTATGTATGCATTACATGTAATTTGTAAAGTACTTCTGATAGAGTTTCGCTTCTATGTCGGTTTTTGTTCTTCTTTTTTTACCTATACTTGATGTAAAACTTGCCATACCCTATTATGAAATGGTATAACCCACCCAGATGATTAATCAATTATATTATAACTTATATTATACTTGTATATGCCTTACTTCGTTGATTCAATTTGATCAAAGAGTCATTGAATATTCTTATATTAATTTAAATTCTTTCATAAATTACACATTGCAAATAATTGTGTACCGTTATGTACTTTCCCATTTGAAGATGTCTTGAGATTATGTCTATCTGGTTTATTATATCAATTCTATGACAATAGAATGTGGGTCCAGAATTCCTCTTGCTACAATGTACATACATCTGAAACAAACCGAAGTTGTTATATTACCTTGCATTATATTGTAATGTATGTATCGTTATAAAAAGAAATCACAAATCATGTAGCTAGTGGCTTAAACAATTTCCAATGTAAAAATAAATAAGGTAATTTTTAAAATATTTGATATAGATTCAAATAATGAAAAATAAATACATTATTGTATGTCTCACACAATGGGTATTTTTTAATACATAATTTGTATGTAATTCTAGGTAACATGTTAGATGATTATTGATATTTTATACAAAGCACGTGTATTCCAAGGCCTCTTACATAGGAATGTTGGGTACAAAACGCTCCAAAAGATTATGCTGATGCTCCAACCGATTCTACTAATTGGTTGATGTCACATCTGTTCGTTTTGTTTTGTTTGTTTGTTTTGTTTTGTTCACTTATAAATATCTGTTGACAATGCGACTCGTTTGACAGTCAAAATAAAATTTAACCGATATTTTGTTTAAAGAAAAATGTGTACAGTATTGGAATTGTGGGGTGAAGGAAGCTAGCTCAGTGAACCCCTCCCTACACGCACACACACACACACACACACACGCACACACACGCATACGTGCTTACAGTGCAATTTGGGGACCGGTCTTGAATACATCCCAGCGCGGCAATTAAAGGACCAAAATGTATCTAACCCGCTTAAGGGGACCGAAAAATAAAAAAATGTCAACAATATGAACAATTAAAAAAAAGAAATCATGTAAGGTAAAATAAATATCGATGGGTTAGCAAACAGCGTCTTTTCAACCCCTCATGTTCTCCTTGAAACCAAAAAGATCACGGCTAGACACTTACTTTGAGGGACCAGACTAAATAAAAGTCTGACACCATGCTTTAAATGGCGCCAAAGTTGAGGGAAACAGTTTAATATTGTTCTATTATTTCTTTAGAAATATATCCAAAATGTATTCTTTGTATAAGTTACAAGTTGCTATGGAAATGGCGTTCATATTTAAAAGGATGCAGATTTGTGTAATCAATTTTAATGGTCCTTAATCATACAATTCATATTCGGTTTCTTTGCTTTGTCTATCAATATGAAGAAAAGAAAATATTAAGATAAAACATGTATATGTAATCGGCTGATTAAAATTAGTCAGGGGCGGTGCTACAGGGGGGAGGGGCGACCGCCCCCATGATTTTTCTAGTGATGAAGAAAAAAAGAGAAGGAAAGAAAAAAAGTGGAAGAAAAAGAAAGAAGATTATTGGTAATGGGTCACCAATAGTCACGCAACTATATAATACCCTATTTGTTTTCATTTAGAACGCAAATAAACTCCGGGGTGTACTCAGATTCGGTTCCGACGTGAGTGTGCAGTTGAAGCCGCAAAACCCGTACCCATTTTTAAGGGTCAGTTAGGCTTAAAAGGATACCCATTATAGGGTACTTTATAAAAATAATACAAACTTTTGGAGCACTTTGGCAACAAAATGGGCGAAAATAGCTAGTATAAAACTGTATAATTTCAAAACCATAACCTATAATTAGGGATTTTTTTGCAAAAAGTCACCCATTAGAGCGGCACATCCCCGTATAGCTTATTAGGCGAGCACCCCCTCCGCGGGAAAACTCACCTGTGAGTCATCTTTCCCAAGGCTCGTAGCTAGAGAGGGTGGTGGCCGTGGCAGTTAACCCCCCCCCCCCCTCCCCCCAAACAAACAAAAAATGGGGAAAAGGGAGAGAAAGAGAGAGAGAGAGAGAGAAAGATACATAATGTTTTTTTTTTTAAATTAGAAATGCGTCAAGGAGACGTCATCTCTTCTCAAAATTTGATGAAACGCCGAATTTGCTTCAGTGCTTTGCGCGGGAGCCAGAAATGTCCCTCCTTTCAGCACCCCAAGCCCCGCTTTGCGTGCTCACTACGACAAACATATTATTTCTCGCAAGCAAGTTCCTTCATTGCAAAATTGGTCGTAATTTGAGTCGTCTTCTTTCTCTTAAAATTTGATGAAACTTCAAAGCTTTCGCACGGGGGAACTCTCATCTCAATACAATCACCCCCTACCTCGCTTTGCGTGATTACTGTAATGGCTATATATTTCGCAATCAAGGTCCTTACAAAAGCCGGCATTGAATTAGAGTTGTAGTATTTTCCTCATTTCATCCTTCTTCATTTCTCAGTTTCATTTCTTATTTTGCGAAACTGATTTGGGAGGACATTGCCCTCTGATATATACAAGGCCATACCACTCCTATATATATATATATATATATATATATATATATATATATATATAAATTATCAACAAGTGTCAACTTAATGGCGACAATGACCCTGTGCACTGCAATTATCACCAGTGACTCACCCTTACTTCCCAATAATGGGTATCAATACTCTTTGTTTTCATGCTGCTTCGAAATGAGGAACAGAACAACATCTTTTTTCTCATACACACTTCTTAAAGTTTCTCAACGAGTCAACACGTCTATTTGAGAACGTCATTTCTACACTTCTGAATTTGTTTCCTACATTCACTGGAAACAAATTTCATTTATCTTGATTCCAATCTCCTGCATCTTATTTGGAACATCTACTTTCTCTGCAATTCACTCAGAGAACATTCCCAAAATATCGCTTGTGCTGGCCAAGTATAGTTTTGTGATAATAATCTGTGGTGATTTTATGAAGATTGTGCAATATTTGGAACATATACAATTGGAGGATTCATGCCTGGGAAGCTCTACACGCATAAAGTCTGGTAAGTGTGATTGTTTTTTATCCCGCTCAGCGACCATTCCCGCTTCACTGGTGACCCCGACGTGATATAAACCCGACCAACGGGCTGAGTAGCAATCATCCTTCCCCAAGACGAAAATCCAATTGAATCCCCATTGAATGTCCCCATTGAATCCCAATTGAATACCAATTGGCAATTTGGAGTACATGGAAAGTGAAACAATGGGTACCTATTGAAACCATTTGGCAATTGGTCCCCATTGAAACCGAAAGGCAATTGGTCCCCATTGAATGTCCCCATTGAATCCCAATTGAATACCAATTGGCAATTTGGAGTACATGGAAAGTGAAACAATGGGTACCTATTGAAACCAATTGGCAATTGGTCCCCATTGAAACCGAAAGGCAATTGGTCCCTATTGAAACCAACTGGCAATTATTGGTCCCCATTGAAACCAACTGGATATTGGTGAATCGAGAACTATTGATAAATCGATACTTCATAATCAATGTTGGCAACTGTCCAGCAATAGGTATATTCTAATCTCAAATGCATTTACTCCATCACAATGATCATTTGAAGTGAATTTAAGATTAACCTTAGAAAAGATTGAGGCTTGTACAAAGATATATAATAAACATACATGTTATTTCTTGGTTAGTAATCATATAATCAATATATCTATTGCTAAAATGTACATGTAATTGTAACATGATCAGACAAATAATCTATTGGTCAATAATTGCTGAAGGAAAATTAAAAAAAATCACAAAATTGATGTGCATTGTCATAATTTGCCTAACAAATCATGATAAATGTATTTTTCTGTGACACGTGTAGAGTATACTAATGAATATTCATGAGATACAAAGATCTGTTGGTTTCTATTGGTTTCTATTGGTCCTATTGGTTCTATTGGTCCTATTGGTTTCTATTGGTCCCATTGGGTTCTATTGGTCTTATTGATCATATCGGTCCTATTGGTTTCTATTGATCCTATTGGTTTCTATTGGTCCAATTGGTTTCTATTGAGCATTGGTCCTATTGGTTTCTATGGGTCCTATTGGTTGAAACCAATTGAACACCAATTGAATTTTCAATTGGTTTAATTGGACCAATTGGCCCCATTAGACTTTAATGGGATTTCAATTGGTTTCAATTGGACCAATTGGCCCCATTAGACTTTAATGGGATTTCAATTGGTTTCAATTGGTCCAATTGGCCCCATTAGACTTTAAAAAAGGATTTCAATTGGTTTCAATTGGCCCCATTAGACTTTAATGGGATTTCAATTGGTTTCAATTGGCCCCATTAGACTTTAATGGGATTTCAATTGGTTTCAATTGGACCAATTGGCCCCATTAGACTTTAATGGGATTTCAATTGGTTTCAATTGGTCCAATTGGCCCCATTAGACTTTTAAAAGGATTTCAATTGGTTTCAATTGGCCCCATTAGACTTTAATGGGATTTCAATTGGTTTCAATTGGTCCAATTGGCCCCATTAGACTTTAAAAAGGATTTCAATTGGTTTCAATTGGCCCCATTAGACTTTAATGGGATTTCAATTGGTTTCAATTGGCCCCATTAGACTTTAAAAAGGATTTCAATTGTTTCAATTGGACCAATTGAAGCAATTGGGCATCCCCACTTCATATGGTGCCCAAGAAAAAACCCCGGAGACTGGAGACCATGCGGTGACTATCGTGCACTAAATAGGAATACAGTGCCTGATAAATATCCCATTCCCCATCTCCAGGAATTCACCTCAGCTCTAGCAGGCAAGCAAGGTTTCTCCGACTCGATCTCATCAGCGTACCACCAAATTCCATTCGATCCAGCAGACGTACACAAAACAGCCATCACCACACCATTTGGGTTATTTGAGTTTGTGCGCATGCCTTTTGGGTTTCGAAATGCCGCACAGACTTTTCAACGGTTCATTGATGAGGTAACCCGTGGTGTACCATTTGCATCGACGACCTCCTCATCGCGAGTGAGACACAACAGGAACATATTCAACACCTCCAACTACTCTTCTCCCGACACTCGAAATACGGTGTCGTCATTAAGCCACTCAAGTGTGAATTTGGCGCATCTTCCCTCACCTTCCTCGGACACATCGTTGATGAGAACGGCATCCGCCCTCTTCCCGATAAGGTTAAGGTCATCAATGGTTCCCCCGTCCCTGATTCTCTTCGCAAACTTCGATAATTTCTTGGACTAGTCAATTTCTACCGTCTCTTCATCCCTGATTGTGCAGCTATCACTCAACCACTGACTGATCTACTGGCATGCAAGCAGCCCAGGTAAAAAAAACAGTTGAAACCAGTTGGATTTTCAACTGGTATCAACTGGAATCAACTGGTACCAGTTGAATCCAGTTGACGGAACTGGAATATGTGCCAGTTTATTCTACTGGTTTCAACTGGATTCAACTGGTACCAGCTGTACCAGTTGAAACCAGTTGACACAACTGGTAAACTTCACATGCACCAGTATATCCCAGTTGAAACCCATTGACTCTACTGGCACATGCTGAAAACAAACCAGTTGATTCCAGTTGAAACCAATTAACCATACTGGTATATTGTTACACCAGTTGATACCAGTTAAAAACAATAGGCGTTACTGGTACATCTACCAGTTGATTCCAGTTTAAAACCCATAAAACCAAAGTGGACCATTTGAGACCAGTTGTTTCCGATTGGAACATATTGAAATTAGAAAAAACAAGGCAACCCATCTCGACAAAGCAGCCCTCAATGCACAAGCTACACTCCTTTCACATCCCAAATCTAATGCCCCACTTTGCATTATGATGCATCAGATTTTGCTGTCGGTTGTGTTGCAGTGGAGTGTTGCAGCAACACGTTGACGATGACTGGCAACCCATCGCCTTCTTCTCAAAACGCCTGCAGCCAGCAGAGACGAGACATAGCACTTTCGGACGTGAACTTCTAGCGGTGTATCTCACTATCCGTCACTTCAAGCACGCACTAGAAGGACGGCAATTCTATGTCTACACCGACCATAAACCACTGACCCATGCCTTCAACGCTAGACCTGACAGGTATTCCCCACGTAAAGACGTCTTCTTTCTCTCAAAATTTGATGAATCGTCAAAGCTTCCGTGCTTCGCGCGGGAGAAAGAAGCTCTATCTATCCTCCCTGCACCCCCACTTTACGTGCTCACTGTGGATAATAATTATTTCTCGCAATCATGGAGTTCCTTCATCATACAGAAGCCGGCATCGAAGTAGAGTATTATGAGATGTCTTTTTTCTCACAAAATTTGCTGAAACGTCAATCAAAGCTTCCCCTGCACCCACCCCCTAGGAAGCGCGCTTCGCGCTCTCAATCGGTGATTCGCACGCTTGGCGTGCTCACGACCGCCCCTCTGAAATGAAATCATGGCTACACGGTTGCCTTGCCCCCTAACAAAATACCCCTGGCGCCGCCCCTGAAATTAGTGTCATTTCTTTGGCATGACTTCTTTGTTCGATGGCAATTGTATAGTGCCAAGTTATTTCAATTACAGAGTGAAAACAAAAATGGACCCGTGGAAAAACAGCCTGAAAATTTACAGGAATTTTGCAGGAAGACGTACATTATCACATCATTTTTTGTTCTTTTCATTTTGATAGCAAGTGGCGAGCGATCATATTTGGCAGATAGGTGGACGAATATACATTTTAGATATCTTTGACGCACTGGCCTATTACTGGGCAGCGGGGCAGACTTCCCCCCTGACGAGTTTCAAAAGACCCCCAACAAAACAAAACAAAAGAGGAAAAGAGTGAGACAGAGGAAAGGGGGTCGTCACCCCCCCTGTCGCCTCCTGATGCGGTTTCCATTTCCACTACTCCTTTCAGGCGTATCAAAGAGTGCAAATGTTTCCTCACTTGCTGAGTGAGGTGTCCAATAATCCTCGAATTTTGCAGGAAGATGTACGCTATCAAATCATTTAGTTTTACGCTACTGCTTCCAGGCGTATCTAAGAGTGCAAATGTTTCCGCACTTGCTGCGCTCAGTCAATTTTAAAAATAATTTTTGGTGGTGAAAATGTACAGAAATATCATATTCCGGCACTGAGAAAATACGGGCGCACCTATCATGCCTATGCCAATATCATGAGGGTACCCAGCCGGGGGTCAGATTTTGTACTCCAGCGAAGAGGAATTCGAGTATGAGTTCCCGGAAGGGACAGACTGAATAAGTCATATAACGGCTCTTTTCAGAGCCATCCAATGTACACGAAAGAAACTTGTTTTAAATATATATATATCTTTATACAGATCATTATCTTTACTGTCTTCGTCATCTTTCTCTTTACAATCTTCCTACATTTCCTTTCTTTTGCTTTCTTATCCAATTATGTCTAACAATCGCCGCCCATCAAAATATATTTTAATAACATGAGGGAACAATAATCGCAAGCTTTCTTTCTCTATCTCTCTTGGTTTTCCTCAACAAAGATTTTTAGATGACAGATTTGGCATTATATCGAGCAGTCATCTAGTGAAATAATTATCTTTGTATTTGAGTTCCAGCCTCTCTCTCTCTGTCTCCCTCTCTGTCTTTCTGTCTGTCTGTATGTCTGTCTCTGTCTCTCTCTGTGTCTATCTGTCAATGTCGTTTTTCATCTTCATCTTTCATATTGTTTTCTATTCCGCCTTTTGTTTGTATGCCGGCGTCATTCCTTCCTTGAGATAAATTATTATAACATATCCCTGATGATGTACACATATTCCTTATATTTATTAATATAGGGAACGAAAATGGAAAACGAGGGGCTGATAATTTCGAAATGAGAAGAATATTACTGTACAAAAATTATAGAAAGTAAAATTTTTGATTTTGAATGTAAATCTCTGGTGCATTAATAATACGTTCATTATATGCTATTGACGGATAAATCGGATAACTAATAAGAAAGTTATGAAATTTAATGACATGAAAAACTTTGAAAATAACTACACAAATTGGCAACTCACTCATGAGTCTGTGACGTATGGTCCTCACTATCCACTAATTATTTTCTTTATATTGATAATATAAATTTCCTATTTTCACCCTAAGAATCTTATTTCTTCACACCAGCATCCAAGTTAGATTGTTAGTAATATGTTTTTGTGTGGATGCACAAATAAAGAGTAATTTTTGTCCAGTTAAATCATGAAAAATTGATTTTGATAAACTATTTACATAAAAATCAATAATTATGAAATACAATATTCAGAAAATATTATCAATTCTTCCAAATACATAGAAGTTTTTGGGAAATGTCATGCACACAATATGATACAAATCACATATAACCTGGGCAAAGGCATGGGGAAATCAAGTTGTGAGGATAAAAAGGGAAATTAATGGGATTAAACTATATAAAGCAATAATATTGATAAGTTGTGAGGACATGACGTCACAAACTGATCACCATCTTGGCAATTTGTTTTGTGATTCTCAGTGTTCCATAGTTTTACATACTTTTTCAAACATTCATAACTTTCTTATTAGTTATCCGATTTTGCTCAAACTTTTTTTGATTGGTTTGTGTGATTTTTCTGCTTTTATTGAGAGTAAGTTATTTTTGGAGTGGACTTGCCCTTTAAGGTATAAGGGTATAGATTGATTCACAATAAACTGATGTACAGCATTGATGATCCTTGTATACTACATGTATATAATTATAGGGTTCAGGGCCCGTATTCAATAAACTTCTTAAGCATGAAATCTAAGTACTTTTTCTTAAATTTTGGCTAAGAAAACAGTCTTAGCCAAAATGTGTATTCTATAACAGCATTGGGGGATAAGAAGAGTAAGAAGAATTCTTAGATTTTATCCAAAAAAAAGGGCTTAAATAGCATGTCGTATTCTAATACAATCGAGATATCTAAGATAAGTAAGAAATCTACCCTATATTTAAGCATAGGCTGAGGATGCTTAAATAGGGCTTCGGCACGGCCGGCAGCTCAGTGCTGCTGCATGCAATGTCGCTTCGGGTTTGGAATTACAAAACATACGGATGCGATGCATATGCCGCGCTAGCGCAGCGCAGGTTATCAGTTGACCTATATCAACGTAAGCTTCGCGTACTAGCATCGACGGCGCAGCGCGCAGTTCTAAGCCCAATATATAGGTAGGGCCTACTTGTAATTGTTTATGTTTGTTTGTAATACTACTGTACTACTATATATAGCAAACGATCCAGCGTAGCATAAAATTATGCCTACTTCATAACACTACTTTTAAATCATGACATGGCTGTCGTAAAGAAATCGTTTCTTAGTCATGCATTGGCATTAACTCTTTGCCCGCTACGTTCGGCTAGCGGAACATACAGCGGGCTGCCAACTTCGACTCAAGTCACATTTCATTCACAATGCACACGGAACGCATTTAATTCTATTGTACGCACACACACACAATAGTAACGCGTGCTTCGCATTGTATACACATCACACTTCATTGCACCGCTTTCGCAGACATTGTTTACATTGACATTTTCCGAGAAAAATTGAGTTTTTGAAACTGCTTTTGCAAATATTCTGATGAGCTAGGATGGCCCCTATTAGATATAAGAGGTATAGAATACCCTTCTAAACGAAAACTTGGATACAAAATGTATAGTTGATAATCTCAAAATTTATGATAATATACATTACAAAAATGATACCATTGGCAAGACTATTAATTTCTATACAATATTGCTACACAAAGTTTTTCATTACAGTACACCAATCAAAAGTTATTGCGAGTTGAATAAGCATAGTCCATGCAGAACCCCTCCTAAGGTGGCACCCTAAAAACAATGTGGCACAGGGGGGATTGTGTACGTGGCGGGCAAAGAGTTAATGGAAACGGGGAGTAATGTGTCATCGACATAATGCTAGGTGAGACAAAATTTGTTTTATTATGAGTCTGATAAAGGTTACATTTAGCTATTAATTAATTTTAGGCTAGGCTAGCTATATAGCAGAAGGCGATGTAAAGGGTAGCTCCAAATCCAATGCTAGCGTCGGTCGGCTGGCTACTCATAGACCCTGCGGCCGCGGCATAAGAATTAAGCCCGGTTTGGGCTCTTCGAAGATGTTTGACAGAAAAGTATAAAAAGCTTACGGTGGATGTTAGATCTAGCCTCAGGAGGTCTTGACTAGACTGCCCTACTAATGTTAAGTGTCAGTTGGTCAAGCCCAAAACAATTCTGTGAGCATCGTTCCTCCCTTGCACTCTATCTCCCATACGTTTTGTGTATAATTTCCGTGCGGTGCGATTTTTATTTTAACACGCAAATTGCATAGGCAAATTGAGCTGCAATTCAGTCGCTCGAGTCGAGGAGGGGGTCTTGTTGTTTCTGCATTTGTCGTTACTGTTTTTAAGAATTTTAATGGGATTACATTTCGACGTACTCCTTAATAAAAATTGTTATTAACCATAACGGTGAACCAGATTTGACCCTTTCTGCAATATTCATTGAAAAATATAACAATCATGAAGATAAAGGAATAATAAAAATCTGATTAAGTAAAATGTCACAGACGAAAAAAAGAGATGATAATTGATTGTTTCTCTCTCTCAGTCTGTCTGTCTGTCTGTCTCTCTCTCTTTATCTCTCTCTCTCTCTTTCGCTCGCTTTCTCAGCGCCATCTTCATCTCGGGTACTGTTTTCCGTTCCGCTATTCGCTTTTATTCCAAAAGTATTCCTTTCGATCTTGAGATGAATTATTATACCATAACCTCGATATGGAGAAAGAAAACACGGAACGAGCGCCTGATAATATCGAAATGAGAAGAATATTACTGTACGGGGGTCTTGTTGTTTCTGCATTTGTCGTTACTGTTTTTAAGAATTTTAATGGGATTACATTTCGACGTACTCCTTAATAAAATTGTTATTAACCATAACGGTGAACCAGATTTGACCCTTTCTGCAATATTCATTGAAAAATATAACAATCATGAAGATAAAGGAATAATAAAAATCTGATTAAGTAAAATGTCACAGACGAAAAAAGAGATGATAATTGATTGTTTCTCTCTCTCAGTCTGTCTGTCTGTCTGTCTCTCTCTCTTTATCTCTCTCTCTCTCTTTCGCTCGCTTTCTCAGCGCCATCTTCATCTCGGGTACTGTTTTCCGTTCCGCTATTCGCTTTTATTCCAAAAGTATTCCTTTCGATCTTGAGATGAATTATTATACCATAACCTCGATATGGAGAAAGAAAACACGGAACGAGCGCCTGATAATATCGAAATGAGAAGAATATTACTGTACAATAATTATAAAAAAGTACAACTTTTGAATGTAAATCTCTGTTGCATCAAAATGATATGAAAAACATGTTTATTATGCTAAATTGACGGTACTAATATATACGTCGGACATTATACTTTAGCGTAAAGATATAAACATGATTAAAAAAAGAAAGAAACTAAAGAGGAATCCAGAGCGGGTGGGGCGGTGGGAGGGGTGCATGGGGTTGATCGGAGAGATAAATAGCATTATACTAAATAACAATATTTCCAAGTCTCTCTCTCTCTCTCCCTCTCTTTCTCCCAATGACGTTTTCCATCTTCACCTCTAATAGTGTTTTCCGTTCTGTGATTTTTCACGAGATCGCGTTTCGACGTACTCCTAAATAAAAATAGTATGCAAATTAGGCAGGGTGGTTATGTTGTATCAATATGTAGGTCATGTTGATTTTTTTTCCTTTTCACATCATTTCAATCAGGAAAAAGTTTTTACATGCAATGGTTATTTGATAAGAAATATTTGTTTGCGCTTGAAATATGACACCAAGTGTGGCTAATTAGCATATAAAGAAATACATAAGAAATACTTGATATTTGCTCTCATTCATGGACTAATACTGGGGTCACTTTGAAACTTTGTGGTAATGCGCTTTGTTGCTGTGTTGAGGGTTTGTATTGGTTATTTTGTAAACAAACATCTCTCATTCTTTTTTAAGATTTTTATTGTCTAATCAAATTTCGGGATTAGCTAATTATATATTCATAAGCTAAATGTGAGAAAATGGTCACTTGTTTTTAGAAAGGGAGAAATAAAAGCATCAGTACATCGTTGCATTCTCACAAAATCATACCATGCAACTGAAAATCTTAATTTTGAGAACATAAAGAAAATAAAAGGCCTTCCATCACGCACACACACCCTATACCCTCAGTCATAGTATGTGTTTGCAACTGTGCATAGTACACAGAACTGCAATTTGCTATTTTCATATTCCTTTTATCAACCACTGTTCACTGACAGAGATAGTCATTGCAAGTCGATTTATAAGATCCGCATGTATCAAAGTACGAAGCATTTCATTTTAGATTTTGGTCAATAAACTATAAATTATTTATTTTTCCTGACTGCTCTGTTTATTCTGCTTTAATTTCAATCTCTACTGATTAATCTTTAAGCACTTGTTATCTACAATTTTATTTATTTATAATGATGATGATTATTATTAGTCTTATCAATGTTTTTTTTAATTATTGTTATTATTAGTAGTAGTAGAAGTAGGAGTAGTAGAAATATTATTACATATGGCGTGTTTCATGAAACATTTAAAAAGCAACATAGGAAGAAACGAACCCCGACTCGATCTTGTCAAAATGTCAATCAAGATAACTAAACAAGACTTACGGATTGTCGCTTTGGACAAAGGTCAAATATTTCACAATACGTAACTTCTAACAATTGGCCTGTAATTCCCCCCGTACACCGCAGTTGATACAACGAACACTATCAGTTGTGACGAAATACGAAAAATAAACAACTGAACTACTGGAGTGATATATCTGAACACATGATAGAGGCGTGATCATTTAGAGTGTACAATGTACTTCGAACTCCTTGCTTCGACCGACCATTATAATGATAATTTCGACATATAAAATCGTTTGGTCTTGGCAAGATTGTTACATGTATTATTAGTATAGGTAATTGAAGGCGGATGTTCCGTTTCCTTATCTACCAATACATCAACCTGTGAGTGCTGTAATTGGGGTCATACTGCCCTATAGTTCGTTGCTATCGCATCATACTTGTCAGTCTCTCTGATGAAGGAGATACATATTTGCTACCTGGTCTAAGATCCACAATGACACGTTGATACTTCACATGGACGACACGGCGAATATTCAATTGTGGTAAGTCTCGTAAAGCAGTTGAACTGACATGATGGCACTTTTCAACCTGAGGCAATTTCAAGAGCCTCAGTTTTGAATCACCTGTTAATGCAATGCACAGTGATTCCGCAAAGTCGAACATGATTTCTGTGGGATGTGGTATTGAAATTGCCTTAATAATTGATTTCTCAGAAGTTTTTTAGTTTGGTTTTCCATCAAATTTCTTTGGTTTCAGTCAATAGGTAGGCCTATATATAGTCCCATTACAAGTTTTTTTACTACTATGTTTTTAATGGATCTTAAGTGGAGCTATAAGTAACCTGTTGATGACAAATCATTTCGTTTGGTCTGGTTTTGATCTCTATCATACTCCTTTTAATTCAGTGTTGAAAGAGGACTTGGGAAGACCGTTCGATGTAACAGTATCAATAGAATTGACATGATCGCATCAATCTTATCGTCACGTCTCTTCAGTTTGAAACAAAACAAACTAGAAGAAAAGGGTTTGCTCGTGAGCTTTTTGACAATTTTCAGAGGACGAAACTGATTTCAAAGAAGCGAATATAAAAACTTATGTCAATCAGGGATCCCAATGGCAGTGGAAGTCTGTACTAAATATAAACAATATAAACTTGATTTTTTTAATTATAATAAGCATAGGCAATAAAAGGCTTCTAGGGCAGGGGATATGGGCTGCAGCCCCTTATAATTATTAGATTACCAATATCTTTAACAGTGGTCTTCTCATTATCTGGGCATCCAGGTGTTCTATTGATATTTTTCTATATCTTATTCAGTATATTTTGATTACGAAATCATAATTTTCACTCAAATAAAATGACAATTTATTGATTATGAAGTTTTTTTTATGTAAAGCTTGGGTGTTTTATGTGAACTCGAAAGTCGATTTTTGGGTTAGACACGTTAGTCCCTAGTTGATTATTCAATTTGCTTACCACGTTTCGCAATGAATACTATGTACCGTGAGTAAGTTTATTCAGACCATTGACCTTGGCTGACAACAATACAGTAAATAGTGGGAGAGTGGTTATTACCATGGGTTTGTGTTAGGTTCATGTTATGAACGACTGTACATGTGGCAGCGGTAGCGCACTGGGCTCGAGGGTGGTGGTGATCTCCCAACTTTTCATGTATTTTGTCAAATATTTAAGCAATATTCCGCAATAAAAATACAACTACTGGAGCTAGGTTAGTTCCCAAATCTTTACTATTTTTCAGCGGCATAATTTGTAACATTGTTACAGTGATTAACAAAGCCACGGAAATGAATCTCATTGACTTAACCAAACATAGCAGTCTATTACTGCATAGTATGTGTAGCCCGCTATGTTGTAAAACAAAAGAAAAACAAACAAACTATTTAGGAAAATGCAAGTATTGGGGATTTCGAAATTCATTTATAACTCATCATGTAATAGCAATGGCGTATCGATATGAAAACATCACACACCATTGAATGCATTTTATTCTGATACACAGAATATTTAGAGGCATTATATTATATTTAAAAAAAAGTAAGAAGCTACAATGTACACTCTATCAACTGTATTAAACAAGATCTTGTTTCTAAATACGTCATAGGTTTCATATTCTAATCATCTTTGTAAACGCTTAAGAACAATATTTTCTATGGTAAAAAAATTGAATGAACAGATGTTTATACACACATAAAACGTAAATCACTTTTCTATAATGGTTAATAAGAAGTACATACAGTAGAACTACAAAGCACCAATAATAACAACATCTGCTCCCTAAATCCATTTAGGGTGTCATTTTCCTATTCACGTTTGCTTTATGCTTTACAATAATATGCCTCAATACGTGAACATGTTTTTTTTCTTAGACGCGGTGATTCATCCTGTGGAAGTTTCCTTGGGTACGTTCCAGAATCGAGATAATATTTACTTTAGATAAAAAAAGGTTCGTGATTACTTCTGTTCAGTGCTTTTTGTATCATTTGAACCTAGACAAATGTCTTGGAAAGCAGCAATGATATTATTAACAGTGTAATGACGATGCAAACGTTTAACATAGGGTGTTTACATGGGCGAAATGAATGATTACGTACAAGTATGACTAAATTATTATCCATCAATATAATGGAAATAAACATGATTTAATTGGTACATACGGAAACGGACCGAAGAGACCGTTGATTGTTAAATGTCTATTGGTCGTCAATTTCTTTAGTTTTAGAAGTCAAGGGGGGGGGGGGTCGAGAGGAATATTAAATAACATAAATGTGATTTTTATTGAAGAATTCATCTTCCACGTTAAAAAGTATGATTAATGATTATCACCATAAACACACACACGTACATACACACGCACAGACACGCGGACACACACACATACACACACACCCGCATACGCACACGCATGTATGGAGATGTAGAATAGGGAGAGAGGGGGAGCAGAGGAAGAGAGAGAGAGAGATATCAGAGTCTATTTGTTCTGCTCCATAAATTACTTCCTTTGGCTCTACTCGACTTCCTCAATGCAATGTGACATCGTGGGGTATGGAATGAAATATTAGTTTGGAAAGAACACTGTCATCCATAATCGCTGCAGGACTAAGGAAAGTAATCTTTGTATTCAGATATATTCAACTACGAACCAAAGTGCGGTTATGATAAAGACACCAGCATAGGTGGAAAGTCTCTTAAATCTGTTATGATATAATTATGGATTAGTAAATGGCACAATGTGTCGACCAGCAATATTTATTGCTGATTGAAAGTGAGAATAAGTGACGTTATACGCTGTCCATAGTCAAGGGCTTCGCTAGACCATTCCCTAATAGCTGAATGGGATTTTTTTTTCAAAGTAAAAGGAAAAAAATTGTTCCGGTTTTAACAATTTACCTACGAGGATAACAACTATTATTTTTTATTAGCAAATAGGCAGATTGGGAATTGGCCGAAAGAAAGATTTAAATGTGGGACATAGTTCTTGTAGTTTTTTCTGTGTAAAGTGTAAAAGCCCAGGGACATTCCCCCTTTCTTCTGGAGGATATTCCGCCCCTTGTTTATTAATGTTCTTGGTACACCACTGTACAGACATCACAACCCTGGTCATATTCGGTTCCAATTAAATATGTATACATGTATATAGTGCAGTTGCGAACAACGGCCACTTCAAGTTTTAACAGATAATACTTGTTGACGCAATCAGTCCCTGTATTAAATACAGGAGAGTCCCAGATAGGCCAATGAAATTGGCATGCTGCTGCTCAGATGATGTTATGTAGTCTTATCTATTAAAGAATTAAAAAACATATCTAGCATAATTTCATGTTACATAAGACATTTGTGGAGCACATAGTTCAGAGTCCTTTATTCTTTGATCCCTCTTCCTCTGCTGATCCTATGTCAGTCTATGATCCGAACCGGATATACTCGCCCTCCGTTGTGGTCTCTACCTGAAGATCACGTTAGAAACCGTATCCAAAATAATACCAAACAATACTAAAAAATATGATGCAGTCTAGATGTCTACGTTGCCGTGACTGTACTATTTAAATATTATTTTAGGGATTGAAATAATAGTGACAGGAAATGAAACGGAGAAAAACAACTTCGTACTTCAACGATCATCCTTGATCCTTACAAAGATGATTTGGCAATACTTTGAAAATCGTAATAGGAACAAATATATGTGAGAATGTCGGTTATGCATTTCATGCGATTCTGAATCTCATCCTGGCAAAGTGTCATTGACAAAGTCATTCATTAAAAAAAAATTGTACTGTTGATCACACTCATGAATTAGAAGTTTCTTTTTCTTTATCGGGAAAAATAATTGAAGGTTTTGATATGCCTATCTACAAAGCAAAACAAAAAAAAATTAAATTCCTACCTACTTGACAGACTAATCGATGAAATACTGACGTTCAAATCTACGACAATGTTTTATCGTCAAGCATTTCAAACTGTCAACTTTCTCAAACAGCGATTGCAAAAACTGCGACTTGTTTATATCTTCCCCCTTAAAATTAGCATTAGAGTGGTCTGTTATACATAATATTGTGCAAAGTAATTCTAAAAAAAGGGATCAAAACTGGACTGTAGTCTGACAAGAGAGCGATGGCTGAATAAATGCGAAAGTACTTTTCTGTATAAATAGGTGCCACTTGAAATATTGATGCATGATGCATACATTTCCATGAGACTGTTCACCAACAAAAGTACGTGGGTGTTTTTTAGTATGATTTGTACATGTCGTTTTTCTCTCATATTCGTGTTTCTACAGATCGTTACCACAGACGAACACACAAACTTGACGATCGAACAACATCCCTTTCGACCAGAATTCAGCGTTCTACACCGGCCATCAATGTGAACAAAGAAATCATAGCTGTACTTGGAACGACTGTCTAGTTTCCTGGTCAATTACTTTGGGACAGATCGCTTGGCAATATTTGAGGCACAACGAACGATTCCATTGTCATTTCTAGAGATTACGAAACTAGATTATACACCCTCCTTTAATTCATTTTGATTGAGTGGAAATCACGACCAGTTTCGGAAAAGGTAAATATCACTTTAAAAAGAAACAGTATAAGTTTTGACGAGTTCTGCCATCTGATAACACAGTGGATAAGTGCAATGGAGAGTATTGGGCTGTTGTGGATCACCTGTATGCTGGCATCTTCATTAATGATGGATTTCATTGAACACACTGGAACCGATGCTGCAGATTTAAGAGGGGTACCGTGTAATTATGAAATAACCAGCGAAGGATTGAAAGCCAATTGTTCACACCGTAACCTGATAGCGGTACCTGCTAACCTCACTCATGATATCACCGTGTTAGATCTCTCTCATAACCAACTGACCAAATTGAACAACACATCTTTTAGTAGCCTTCCACATTTGAGGTACCTATATCTTAACTCGAACAATATGAGTTCCATTGAGTTTGGTGCGTTCCAAGCTTTGCCTGAGCTTTATTCAATCTCGCTTTCAAATAACAATTTCACATCTCTATCAACTAATATTTTCTCCAAGAATCAAAAGCTGCAAATTGTTGATCTCTCGGTTAATCGATTTGTTAGTTTCCCTGGAAGCGCATTGAATTCTGTGCCTTCGTTGACTCAACTGAGTTTGGAAAAGAACTTCTTGTCGAACCTAAACTTTACAGGATGGAGAAGCAGAAACATGACTTCGCTTGGATTGAAACAAAATAATTTCTCGTCCTTTCATGAAGACGATTTTCTTCCCCTCAAGGAGACAAGAATTGACCAGATATCATTCAGCGGAAACAGCCTCACCTTACTACAAAATGGTTTGTTTCAACATCTTGAGGGCGTGCGAGAGATGCAACTAATGGGCAATCAGATCCGCAATTTTAGCCTCCATTCGTTTCTGGGAATGTCCTCTTTGGAAACTCTTAATATGGCAACAAACGCCATTTCAGTGATTGAACCGCTAGCCCCTCTATCAAATCAGACAAATGTGATGCCTAACTTGACCTACCTGGACTTACAGGGCAACCGTATCCCTTTAATCCCCCCTCGGGCTTTCTGGGGTTTGGGCAACCTAATCAGACTTGACATCCACCAGAGTCGCATAAAGACTTTGCAAAATGATTCATTTGAAGGACTCGAGTCACTGGAAGTTCTTGACTTGACGGGAAACCATCTTTCCTATTTCACCAAAGATATGTTTTTGTTCAGCTCGCGGCTTCAATCCTTGGTGCTATCGAGTAACTGGTTTAAGGAGCTGGGTCCAAAGAAGATTGGTGATATAGCATCACTAACCTCTCTCAATTTAGCAAGGTGCAGAATAACTGATCTCAGACCACAGCGCGGGGGATGGAATCTGCGAAATTTAAAATTCCTGGACATATCGTATAACCGACTTATGCGTATTGACAAGAACTCATTTTATGGAATGGCAAACCTCACAACTCTCATTATATCCTACAACCAAATAACAACAATTGAAAATGGAGCTTTTGCATCCATAGGCCGTCTTCAGACTCTGAGTTTGTCTCATTTGTCTTATTTGGGTCAGATGCAAAGTCCATTCACAAATCTGAATGAGCTTACAATACTGGACATGTCATATACGTCAGTCGCATTGTCGTATGAACTCTTTATAGGGTTGTCCAATCTTAGGAGATTAAGTATGCGGGGATCAGGGTTAACAGCTTCCAGCTTCTGGGACTCCCATACTGAGGATCTTCCGGTGCTGTCCGCTCTATCAACGTTAGAACGTCTCTATCTCAAAGGGAACAAACTGGACAGGCTAAAACCGGGAACATTCCAAGGTCTCCAAGACCTCCAAAATCTTGAAATGGATAATTCTGATATCAGGTACCTCAATGAGGATATTTTCGTGAATCTGACATCGTTACAGTCCCTGTCCATTGATGAAAATCACATCGCAGAACTGACATCTCGACACCTGGCCGATCTCAGCTCGTTAGTCGGCGTGTCCATAAAAAGCAACGAGATCAAAGGCTTGGCTTCAGATGTCTTCGCAAATAACCCACACCTGTCATATCTGTATATATCCCACAACCATCTAACCACTGTCAAGGAGGGAACAATTCTACCTAGACAAACACTGGATGTCTCCAACAATCCTTTCAGTTGTAACTGTGAGTTTAGATGGTTTGTGAATTGGATTAACAAAGCCGAAGTATCTATCATCCATCCTGACCAAACGAACTGTTCATCTGTTTCTCTAGCACCATTTATGAATCAGCCCATTCTTGCATTTGATCCCACCGAGGTCTGTGGACCTAAAGTCTGGGTCTACATCATTACGACCTTTGTCATTGTCACATGTATCATGGTCTGTATTGTGGCTTATCAAAGAAGATGGTTGATCAATTACAAATTATTCCATCTGAAATTAGTATTTCTTGGCAGACGGGACGACCACGACGGACGAGAGAGGCTCGATTACGAGTACGACATCAACTTCGCTTTCGACGACGATGACGAACAGTGGGTTAGGGGAGTATTGAAACCAGGACTCGAAGAACGACTACCTGATTTCGACAGGATCGTGTGTGGAGATGACGACCTTCCACTGGGAATGTACTATGTTGAGGCCATCACCGAAGTCGTCGAGCAAAGTTATAAAAGCATCCTGATCGTGAGCAATAGAGCCGTAGACAATCACTCGTTCATCAGCAAACTCCGTCTCGCGGTTGACCATATGAATGATGTCGAGCTAGAAAATGTAATTTTGATATTCAAGGGAGACATTCCTGATGGGCGTTTACCATATCTGGCCCGTCTATTTCTCAGTAAGAACAAACCATATTTTCGATGGTCAGAAGATAAATATGGACAAAAGATAATGTGGGAAAAACTAGTGCGGGAATTAGGATATAACAAGAAAATGAATAATATCTTACCTATCTAAATGTGGTTTGGAATGTACATATACATTCGTATTGTTATATTCCGTTTAATTCAATATCACTGTTCAAGTCTGAATGTAAGGCTCATCAAAAGGCATTCGGTCTCTACATCCAATTTCAATTCAAAGAGTTCACGGATAAAAAAAGTACTTAAAAAAAGAAAAGAAAAAAAAATCACCTTTTTCGTTTTAACAGCAAAGAATTTATGGGAGATAACCGCCGCAAAGTAGATCTACACGTAGTCCGGCCTAGGCCTAGGCCGTTTCCGAGAAAAAACGTTAGTGTGTTATTCAGCCTCCAGGATATGAGGTGCGTGATGTGCGTGTGTGCTGTGTGAGTGAAATAAAGATAGAAAGAAAGAGAGACAGAGAGAGGAAAGAGGATAATTAGGGTGAAGAGAGAATAGCAAAAGAAATACTTACACATGTCAAAAGAAGGTAAAAGATAAAGGGAGAGAAAGAGAAGTTTGAGCATGTTGAGAGAAAGAGAAAGTGATGCAGAGCAATTAATAGCTTAAAGGGGGTGTAGCTTGGCAAATACTGGTTAACGCCATCTACGACTTCTTTTGGACAACTGCACGTAAACGAATGGACTTGATCAACGGTAGTCAGCGACCTAATTCTCTACATGGTCAGCGCGCGCTAGCGTTCGCGACAGACCGAAGTTCTCCTCACGCTTCGGTTTCGCGTATGTTGCACGCACATGATTGCTACGGTCGCGTCGTCTGTAGTCGTATTATACCCGATTTGCCCCGAGTCAGGCCACGGGAAAGACACGTGGTCTCGTCATGCTACACTCTCTTTAATTATTTACTTAAGAAAATTGGACAATGTCGATTATGAATGAAATAAGTATATAATCAAACACGATGGCAAAGTTTGTCAAAAAAATAACCTAGAAGACAATTTCAATACGCGAAGACTTGCAAGCATCCTTCCTGAGGGCAATTCAATACATTATTGCACTGCCCCTACAATTCATGTTCGGATTATGGACGACGTCATTGTTATGTTTGCATGTTTGAAATGGTGACGCACAAGAATATTGCAGTTGCCTTTTTTATATATTGATTTTTTTAAAAGAATTCTTTCCGTTCATGATATTATGATGTAGTTACGATTCATACACTACTGCAAAAACGAATAATTGGCAGGCATAATCATGCAGAGACAATAAATGGATAAAACGACAAATTTTGTTTTTTCCGACTATACTTGATCCTATATACTAAAATTCCTCATGAATGATTGATCTTTCTAATCCTCAATATGTTTTTCCATGTGGTTCTCTTAAGAGAGAGAGAGAGAAAGAGAGATCGTGTGTGTTGGGGTCGTTGTTGTGGATGTGCCTGTGCCCGTTTCTGTCTATGTACCAATCAGACATTATCATATAAGGTTCTAAGACAATTACCCCCTGGACAACACACCCCAGCCAATTACCAGCGGGACAATTACCCCCTGGAAAGCTACCCCCCGGAAAACTATCCCCTGAGTCATGCAATTACCCCCGGAGGACAATTACCCTCCGGAAATTACCCTCTAGGACAATCAAACCCCATTTGTGAGTGCGTTCTGTGTGTGCGTGCGCGCGTGCGTGCGCGCGTGTGCATGTGTGCGTGTGTGTATTGAGGGGTTCAATGAGCCAGCTCCCTTCGCTCCCACAATGACAATACTGTTCAAATTTTTGTTTTAAAAAATACCAGTTAAAATAATATTTCAAATGTAGAGTCAAAACTTTAGCTTATATATTGTAATGGTATAATTCTGCTTCATAAATGAATGAATTATTGTTTTCAACAAGCATTGACATTTTTAACAGATATTTATAAGTATATATTTATAAGCAAACAAAACAAAACGAACAGATGTGGCATCGACCAATTAGAATCGATTGGAGCTTAAGCATAATTTAGTTGAGCGTTATTTAACCAACATGCCTATGTAAGAGGGCATTTGAATACACATGCTTTGTATAAAATATCAAGAATCATCTCACATGTTAGCTAAATTGAAATACAAATTATGTATCAAAACACCTTCATTGTGTGACTACCAAGACTACCATAACATAAAGTATTGGAAACCATATATCAAATATATACTTTTAATTCAAAGCCGGCAATATGCTAGCAAAAAGAATATGTTTGTCATAAAATAAACCTTACTGATACACATTTTTAAATTACTCAGTAAGAGTTAAAGATTTAGAAATCAACAGGTAGATATTGTCATAGAATTGATATAACGAACTAGATAAACATATCTTGCAACCTTTTAACAAATGAAAAAGTACATACAACATTATTTGCAATGTGTAATTTATGAAACGATATAAATGAATATATGACTATTCAAAGACTCTTCGAACACACAGAATCAAGGAATTAAAGCATATAGTTTTATAACATGTGTAATATAATAATGATATAATTAAGTTATTTATTATTCATCTGAGTGGGTTGTACTATTTCACAATAGGGTATAGTAAGTTTTACATCAATTATATAGGTAATTTCAACCGACATAGAAGCGAAACTCTATCATAAGTTTAATACATGTAATGTTTACAAGAACAGGTGGATAACAGGCTCTGAGTAATATAAAAGTACTTGATAATAGCAATAATAAAAATGGATATACCATAACGGTTACAAACAAAGGGGTGAACTGAAAAATGACAGGACTTAACTTCAGTAATATTAGGCCGGGATGCATACATCAGAAAGTGCTCTAGTTTGTGGTTTTTGTGACCACCGAGCGGCAACTACCTGAATTTTTGCACGATGATGGAGAAAAATATGAACAATAACCACACAAACTCGTCAAGCGTGAAAGTTGCACATTAATTAGTAATCATACTTTTAATTAATCATAATTGTGTTTGTCGCCCTCTTGAGTCCAAATAGAGAAATAAGCCATATATGCGTGTAGATTTCGACTGTTTTTTTTTTAAAGGTGAATATTGTGATGTGCAGGATGTTGAACTCTGTTATTCACATAATTAAGGAATAAAGTGTGAACTTAGCTTTACATCCTATTTGAGGGATTCCCTTTTTTTTTGGGGGAGTTACTGCAAATGTTTTTCTTATTTTAACTTAATAAGGAATAGTTAGGCTATACCAATAATGATTATGATGATGCTGATACTGAGCTAATAATGATAATAATAATAATAATATTAACAAATAATAATAACTATAATAAGCATAACAATAATAATACTACATGAACTACTATTCATAATAATACTAATAATAAAGATGATATATATAAAAGTGAGATTCATGATAAATTATTTAGATCTTGATTTTATTATAATTAGTGAATTAATGTTGATAACCCAGTAATATTAGATGAATAGGCCTAGCTTTATTTTAACTATCATCATTGCTTTGTGTTGATACATGTATATGCTTATGCTCATCACAATTTTTTTCCCTCGACTATCTGATCCTCTTTTCCAAAGTATCCTTCACCCACATTTTCCCCTCATGTCAACCACCCCACCCCCACCCTCCTTAACTCTCTCGCTCTATGATTTTTTTTCTCTATGCACTCACTCTGTCTTTTGCTCTCTCTCTGTTTCCTTAATCTCTATCTCTCTATATCTTTCTCCTTTTCTCTCCATCTCAATCTTCCTTTCTCGCCTTCAACCCCCCCCCCCTCTCCTGCAACATCTCTGAATTACAAAAAGTATCCACACAAGTACAAAAGCATGATCATATTCAAATGTTATAATATTGATAACATAACTGTTATCATAACTTGCACATATGACACATAAGAAATGCACGTAGTTATTATTTTACGTTTTCAGCTTTTATTCATTAACAGCATTTTATGAGATACTATGTCATTAAAAATTATCTTCTTATTCTGAGTTGGCACATCCATTGAGTATGCAGTGTAATGATAAACTTATGCTTACACATACCATTCATTAGCTTTAAATAACTATCAAAGTACATATAAACAAAACATAACTATAAAGTAAGCATGGATGTACGTTAAAAAATCTTCAGCATTATATAAGTATTTAAGGACTCGGATAAATTCCAATTTAAATTTATATGAAACTGACAAAATCGTCACATTATTGAGACAAACTAGTTTTTCTTGCAACACAAAATATCTCAGTAGAAAATTTCTTTCTCTCACATTGTAATACCAAGCTACTTGTAAATATAGGCAACTTGTAGGATTGTAAAATTATAAAATTGTGCAAGAACTTGGATAAAAGTGCGATTAAAGTAACGAATATTCACATACGGTAATGATATATTAACCATGATAAATATGCTCAAACAAAAATAGAATATCACCTCTTAAGTCTTAGTCGATTTATACACTTATACTTATGGAATTGACGTTCACATGGACACCTGACTTACACTGAATGCACAAACATGGCTGAGGTTTGAGGACAGAACAGCCCAACATTCAGTTGTAAACAAGCACTGTAAAAAATGTACCATTTCTCTACAAGTCACAAGAAAATTGACGAACTATTCTCGCAGAACACCGCACATGATTTTGATACATGAATATAAAACAAGTGAAATAGTGTTCTGTTAATACAACTCGACATATAAGACTTCTCTACCTAGTGACAAACTATTCTTGCTGCCTACATCGCAAGTGATTTTGATACATGAATATAAAACAAGTAAAATAGTGTTCTGTTAATACAGCTCGAAATATATCTATAAGATTTTACCACTTCCTCAAGTCGTTGGAAAAATGACAAACTATTCTTGCTGCCTACATCGCGAGTTATCTTGAAACATAAATATAAAACAAGTGAACTGTTTTTCTGTCAATACAATCCTCTGTACGACCATGCATTATGGTTCAAGGCAAAGCTACACAGAGATTTCTTTTTCTGTTGGGGACCGGTGAAAAATGCAATGAATTATTTATAATTTATTGCATTTTCTTTGTTTTGTTTTTATTTGTGGGGGCTGCCCCCTATCCTAGACCCGCTGCGTACAGTCATGATTCAGCGGCAAACCAATTGCCTCGTTACTGTGAGGCCCCAGGATCAAAACCGTGTCGATGTGCTATATTAGTGCCCTTTTGTGAGGCTTTAATCCTCATTACTGTCAGTTTAATTACTTAAGGACGTAGGTCCCTTAGCCTTAGTTGATAAGCATAGTAGCAGTTATTGTTAATACAGCGCGAAATACCCTCTATAAGAATTTACCACTTCTTAGTTCTACAAGTTGTTGGAAAAGTGACAAAATATAGATCTAGACCTTAGACCTACTTTTTGAGTAGGAAGTGAAGCCAACAACTTGCAACTTGGCTTGAGCAAGACCTCTTGTCTTGATTCTCAAATATTCAAATTCAATCATTGACATTGACATTGTACAAACTTCATTAGATTTAGTCTATTTTTAGTTTTAACTCATAAAAAAATTCAGATACAATTTGTGTCACCTAAATTGCAGTAAAACACAATACATTTCACATCTAGACATCACATTGTATTGGTACGAACATGATTAGAATTTAGAGTCTAATGAAACTAAACATGGTCATGGCATCATGCATTATGCCAATATTTGCCAAACAAAGCTGGCTATAGCTAGCGCTAGCCGCGGCCGCCGGCCCGGTAGCCCACTACACCTTGTTGTTGTGCATACATCGTCAAATTGAAGCCCGCGTCTCGGCGTCTGCTTTGGTTGAGATGACACTTTCGGGACGATTCTCTAACTCTTTCCATAGGGTAGAACACTCTAAAAACTTGTTGTCCCTTTTCTCTGAAAAGGGAATACCGGGAATAACTCTTCCATTGGTTTCGATTGCGTGCATGAAACAGTAAGAATCAGTTTTTTTCCCCTCAGAATCATCAGCTTCCGACGATATTGATGACAGCCATCTTGTACAGTGAAGGTGAAATGCAACGAGGGATACGATTGGTCAAGAGAGGATTCACCCTACCAAATGCGGATGAAACGCGCAAGCTGGTTGGATTATAATCATGCTGAAAAATTACTATAAAATGTGCAATTTTTACGCTTGACGAGTTTGAGACAAGACTTCAATAATATTTCTACATAATATCTGAGCATATAAGATAGTTGTCTGATGGTGGTCACAAGAAGTCGACTTTTGGGGCTTTGCATCCCGGCCTATATGTACAACATCATGTAATCAATAGATTTGGTCTAGTTTAGTACCTCAACATAAATCTAGACATTGAATGAATAATGTTACTCCTTATGATTGAGAAATAATGCTTTATATTTCTAAATTTTACAGAAAATGTCACATTTTGGTCATGACAAGGAAGGAAAGAAACTCAATGAATTTGTATAAAAAGTTTACAGAGTAGGTATCAAAAGTACTTAAAATTCTAGAGTAAATAAAATATAGAAACTTCAATCGCTAAAGGCAAAGCTATTGCACCACTATTGCACACTCGCAACCGTCCGTCACCTTTATTCAATTTAATTTCATATTTATTTCACAAACCATGATAAAAAGCTTTGAAAATATAAGTAACACACTGGAGCAATCTTTACCCGGCGCCACCCTCTCCCCACTGAGTGTTAGTTAGGACACGCGTATGCATGTTCCCTTCCTTTGAAAGCACCCCCTAAAGTCCGGTGTGTAAAGTCAATAAGGGCCGATTTTTTGTTGTTGTTGGTGTATATACGAGCCGGACTTTGTTGCATGAAAAGTACCCCTTTACCAGAGATTTTGGGAACATGAATCCGGTCCCTCCGTTCCCGGAGTTGGGGGCGGGATCTTTACTGTTGGTACTTGATTCATATTCCACTTATGGAGAAAAAGTCTCCACAGAAGATTTGATTGGTTATGTAGTTCTGTATTGACTAGAATCACATGCAACTCTAAGGGTCAATGTACTCAACTCTGGTAAAAAGGATATTATCAAGTGCGTGTCTGATAACATTCTTGTTACGATAAAAAATATATATCCGTTATTTAACAGCTCGAGTCATGAGTTGCAATTGTACTCCAACATTAATCAAACATGATGCCAAACTACTCATTTGTAGAGTATCATTAACAATACTGATGACACTTCAGTGATCAAGTATGCACTCTGCGGATAGTATTATCCTTGAAATGCTAGAGCGCCGTAATGGCAGCATAGCTAAAGCCGGGGTAATAATTTCAAGATTTGTGAGCATCCCTTGGGGTGGATATGTGCGCATTAAAAATGTTATTATTATTTACAGAAAAGAAATAACCGAGATCTATTAAAGCCTTGCTCAGATATGACGCGGCAAAACCGCTGTTTTTTTCTTCATGGAGAAGTATAGTGCAATAATCTGCTTCACATTTCTGTATCTTATTTCGAAGAGCTCAGTGAATACGCGAAGGACCATTGTCGCGCGCAGTTGTCATTCATTTACAAGTAAAAACCACGGGAAGACTAGTTTTTTTGCGGCGGTTTACAACGTCTTATCTGAACGAGCCTCAAGGCTGAAAGTTGTTTACATCAGCCCACTGAACTGCTGCATCATTGATTCCGCTGACGGACGTTTGGATGGCTCTTTCTGAAAGCATGGCTTCACAATCTTCATGATCTTTGGTTCGAGTTTCTCCACACTAGCTGGCATGACATCAGGGCCCAGGAACCTACGGAGTAGAGCCATCTGATTCATGGTCCTGGGCCAGACGTATTGTCCAGAGAAGAACTCGAGGAACGTACAGGCTAGGGCCCAGACATCGGATGCCGATGTGGCGGACATGTTACCATCTTCAGCTGTACAGCATTCAGGAGGCATGTACATGAACGTACCTCTGGCAGGCACGAGGCTGGCACGTGACATGGTTGACCTCGTCTTGATGTGCGCAAGACCAAGGTCACACAAATATGGCTTCTTTGTCCCTGATTCAACCTGAGCACAACAGGATGGGGAACAAACAGAACAAACTGATGGAGCTTGTCAAAATAATGCATTTCAAATTTATAATATTCACAGAAGAATATGCCGCAAGGTCGTATGCATTACTGAAACAACTTTTCATGATGTTGGTATTTACAAGTTTTTGTGCAAAATGCCAGCTTTTAAATATATTTTATTCACATCCTCCATAAATCAATTAAATTTTGACATAAATTTTCAGAATGAAAATCGCATCGATGAAACAGGAGACAATAATGCCCTTCTGGCTCTCAACAATTAACTTTTTGCCTAGAGGGATGTATGATGGGATAAAAGACAGAGTAAGCCGAGACTAGACGGAGATAGATAAAATAATAGAGACTTAAATAAAGAGATAGAGAGAGAGAGAGAGATGGAGGCAAGGGTATAAGGAAGTTAGGAGGAGATATATATATATAGACAAATAGGTAGAGAGGTGAGGAAAATATGAGGAAAGAAGACTTACGATAACATTCTGTGGTTTGATGTCGAGATGGAGTATCTTACAGTGGTGGAGAAAGGTGATAGCTGACAGAAGATCTCTAGATAAGCGTACCTTGTGCGTGAATTCATAAGGATTACCATCCTGAAACAAGATTTTATAGTAATTAAAGATGGTAGAATGATAAAAATATGCATAAGGATAACTTTCCAGAAAATACCATGCACGGACAAGTACCCATATGACAATACTTAATAACCCTCTACCCTGATATGCTTGAGCGCTAGTGACTTTGGCAGCTTGGCTATGACCAGGGTAATATGTGTAAAGCGCCATGAGCGTCAGAGCCTGGCGGATACCGGCGCTATATAAATAACCATGTTATATTATTATTATTATTATTACCCCTAGACAATTACTTCTTAAGAAAACTACCTCCAAGGACAATTCTTCACATTATCCTCAGACATCGTCATCACCATCCCGTGAGTCCCCTGTCTGTAGCCATGTCCTAGTCTATTTCTTTATCGTCTTCCTAAATCTATCCTTTCTTTCTGGGTCTTCCTTTCTTTCTCCTTTCTCTCTGCTGCCTATATTATCCGTTTATCTTCATCTTTCCTCTTCACGTATCCAGTTTGCTATCTCTAGCCTACTCCCTAAGACAAGTAGGGGTAATTAACAGGTGCTTGTCCAGGACAATTTTCCTAGTAGGGTAATTGTCTGAGGATGTGGTGGGGACCTGTTCGAGGGTTATTGTCCTTTCATCGAGTTTTTTAAGAATTGTTTCATAATATTTCCGACATAAAAATTGATCTCGATGACTGAAAGAAAACATGATATTGCTTTTTAAAAAAGATCTGCCACCTTAATCTTTGTTTGACACTACATAAATGATAATGGCATGCAATAACATTCATCCTTGTGCTCATCAATTAATGTGGTCTAATATTTTTTTTGTTATACCTTGAAGATGACCGTACTGAGATTACTCCCATCGATGAGCTGCATGACGATCATGGCATATCCAGGTGTACGTTGGTGGCCAACCGCCATAATCTTAACAATGTTTTGATGAAGGGCACGCCTGCATAGACAAAAAAGAGTCACCCAAAAATGAGGGGGAATCTCCTTTTAAATGTTCCAACCCCTTTAGACTTAAATTCAACACTACCACTTTTAATAAAACAACAATTTATACTAAGACAACTAAAGTATAATTCCATGTTCGATTCAATTTGCCATGAAAAATATAACATATTTTATTTGCTTGTAACATGAAAAATATGCGTTACTTTTGAAGTGAGACCAATTTTTTTTTTACATTTAGGTAATTGAAATGTTAGTCTTAAGTTTGTACAGATTATTCAAACTAAACTGATATGACCTATTATTCCTACCAAATCAACAGGTATGACATTATTTCTAATGACATGCTCTATTTGCCAAGAGTCATGGACACTCCCATCTACCTTTTCTCTGTGGTCAAGGTCTGAAATGAAATTCTCCCTTTTCCCAGCTGTGCGATCATGGGAATTCATGTCACATGATTGTGAAGTGATATTATATGAGAATGGTAAAGAAGATGTCATAGCGTACTTATGGACTGCAACCTCCTGCTCTACTTCAGGATCTTGACTACCTTCTGTGGTAAGGAGCTTGACTGCAACAGGTGTACCTCTCCATTGGCCCTTCCAAACCTCACCAAATCCACCTTTCCCGATAATTTCTGTCAACTTCACCTCGTTCTTAGGATCCTTTATGATGTGGACTCCACAAAAAGATACATCTGAAAAATTCAATTAAAAGATGCATTGGAATTAACATAGCTTGCACACATTTATACTATTGTGGGTTTTAGTATAAACAAACATAATTAAGTGCTTTTGAGCTCATGCACCTTCATTAGAATATTGTGTGGTAATATTTCGCATTTTAAACATTATCTTGAACAAAAATTTAAACAACATTAATTTGCGTTTAGTAGAAATGCAATCTTGATTGAACAGTAACTGTTCAGAATGGAAAAAGATTGTACTAAAATGCACTAATAGTGGAATAAGCTAATTTCTCATGAATTAATATACATGAAGATAGGGGGAATGTAGTCATTCAAGTAATCTTCACTAAGAGCTTCCTCTATGAGTGATCATATCCGTTTAATGATAGATTTTCCACACATGTCCATTCTGTATTAATAGTAAGTTGCTTCAGGGAGAAGGTGCGCAAACTCCGTTATTATAGACTTTCAAGACACGTCCATACTATGTAAGAATAAGATACTTCCCAATGACAGGGGCACGGTGCCTTATCTCCACTGAGATAGACTTTAAACGACTGTCCATGATTATACATGTGTATGAGTTAGTCACTCCATTATAACATGGATAATGTCCATGATCTCCATGAGAGACTTTACAAACATGTCCATACTACATAACAGCAATCCATTCCACTATAAAAGGGAACAGTACAGTATATGTGTGAAGGAAGAAATTTCACAAACTCTAGACAAGTAATTCCTTTATTTAGATATATTATACACACAATGCCCATACTACATAAGAATAAGCCATTCCATTATGTCAGGGGTAAGGTACAAAACTCCGTCATTACAGACTTTACACACATATCCATGCTATATATGTATATGTGTAGGTCACTCCCTTATGACAGGGATAAGGTGCATTATCGTCGGTATTTCTATTCTGTATAACTGTAGGTCATTCAATTATGGTGGAGTAAGTCGCAAAAAATCCATTATTACAGAATGTACATACATGCCCATTCTATCAAGAGTAAGTTACTCCATTATGACGTAGGTAAGCTGTGAAATTCCATTAAAGAGACTCTGCACACATTTCCATTTGGTTTAAGAGAATGTGACTTCATTATGACAGGGGTAATGTGTAGATGGCATTTAATCCAACCGCTGCCACCATACCGTAACTAAACAATTAAATGACTGATGACATGAAGTTGGGGTTAACAGTGGATTTTAATTGAGATGGTAAGGTAAAGATGATATAACACATCAGAAAACAGGAAGGTGAAAATCCACCTGACATTCACAAGAAACCTCTATTTAATGGTATACTCCATCAAGGGGCTTTACAAATGCATTCATCCTGTGAGGATTAACCGTGTTCGTATGATCCTATAATGATTATTTAATGAGACATTAAATGATTAGATTAAATGATTTCAAGTTCGGTGTTAGTGTTAGTGTTAGTGTTTAGAGCATGCAAGAGCTCTTAAATCGAGCTACATATTTGCTGATGAAATTAAGAGCCCGATACCGATATGAATATGGATAGCTTAACACCAATGTGACATCGCCACACAGACTTGTTTTCACGACGATGATTTAAAAATAGTACATCAAAACTAAAGATATCATTAAAAAGCACAGAATAAATTTACACTCATTTCTCTGGTCTTTTAAAAGATTAACTCATTCTACACAAAATAATATATATGAATCACTTGGTAAAGGACCTGTTTCACTTATTTGATCGTAAGCGTCGTTCGTGCGTTGACTGTTGTGCGGGTACAACACTAACACCGAACTGGAAATCAACATTTGCTTAATCCATAGGGGCTAGTGTTAGTGAATAGGACATTTGTACGTAAATTATTAACACCAGCCACAAAAGTCGGTTCAGCAAACGACAATTTTGCAAAATCGATAACACTAGCTACCGGAAGTTGACGCTATTCAGAGGTCAAAGCCTTACCACCAGCTGATTTCCATTTCGGTGTTTAGAGCTGGTGTTAGTGTTTATTAAACACTAACATCAGCCCTAAACACCCAACTTGAAATCACTCATTGTGTTAAGGGCTTAAAATCACTGATATAATTGTGTAATAAACTACGTTGTGCTGATTTTTATGTTTTTTTTTGTTATTAATTAATTTCCTTCTTCATTAATCAATATGCAGCTTCCTTTCAAATTGATGCCAGGTCAATTTTTGAGTAGATAAAACAGTGAAGAAGACAATAAAAACCATATTTCTTCATTCAATGAACCTGAAAGTGAGCCTCTTGGTGATTCCGAATGATCATTGCGATCCCGTTGGTTTGCACTGCTCCCGCTACTAGAAGTAGATGGCTGCTCCTCTTGACCACCGTCATCAAGTTCCTCTCTGAAATGAAACAACATACATTTTGTGAGCTCATCTCAGTTGGAAGGTCATTGTGATTTCTGGTAATGGGGGAAAAAGAATTCCCACAAAACCATACGAAACCTCTACTGAATCTTTTAAGACTGGAAATTAATGAAATATGCGAGACGATTGTGAATTATATGTGTTTTTGCTCACTAATGGGCAACAAAGTATAGGGAAATCGAGCAAATATCGGTGTTTGCAAACAAGTTTTTTCCTTACGTCGTTGATATTTTGCTGGTCGATCAATATATAGTACAACAAGCAATTTGCCCACGAAGCAAATTCAACTAATAAACATAACTGACCATTGTCATCTTACTTGTAATCACCATTCTAAAAATACGGTAGGAGGCACGAAATAGAAGAGAAGGAAGAACAAAGCAAGATATATTGAGAGAAAACGGGGAGGGTGGGGCCTGCTCTCTTTATATCGAAATGTAATTATAAAGACAGCATGAAAGTCATAAAGGGTTTTTGTCTTATTAAGATAACAAATAAAAAAAAAAAAATCTAATTGGGAGTGTTGTCTTCCATGTATATTCCGAAAGATTGTCTTATTTCTCCTACTAGTCTTCTATGGCTAGTTTTCTTCACTGTTCGTTTGACAAACTTTGCTTTAACTTTGTAAGCAAAAGTCTCTCAAAGTAAAATAATTTGATAATTCTGATTATATAAATCAGAGATTTCTTATATGATGTATTCTCCTATTTATGGAGTGGCGTATTTAAAGCTGGTTCGATGGAGGAAAACAATTACTTCCTTACCTTTCCACCTTGCGAGCAATGTGCTCCAGAACTTTACGAACGGCAGCCTCTTTCAGATAGTTGAGTGGAGTGTGTTTCTTGAGATTAGTCTGACTGATGTTTGCACCCTCTTGTACAAGATAACACATTAGAGCAGTAAGAGGCTTGGTAATTCCATTGTCACGATACTTCTTTCGGAACTTGAAGACACCATCATAAAATAGAAACACAGTTTCAAAACAGATTCAAAGATTTCTGGATTTTTTAACATACAAACTGAATAATAAAAGGGAATACAAAAAAACCCACACAAATTAATACCATAATGGGGGAATCTCTGAATGCATTGAAACGAATGATATTTAACAAAATATGGCCTATTCATTTTGTTAATTGTAAATTTATGGAATGATAAGGATATTTTTATTACCACATCACCAAACATCTACACGATACCAGATTTCCAAGAACATGATCGCAAACATGATCAAAAATCAACCTTTAATAGTGCAATTTTAATAGCCCTGTCTGTCACATGTTGCAAACATTACAATAACATATTACATAATCCGAACATGATATATAAAGTCAATACCATACGCTATTTAAATGGCCCTTTAGCTGATTTCTTGTAATTCCATGCGATCATATTCAAAATGATTTTGAATGAAAAGGAAAAGTTCAAGAGGTTGAGAATATTTACCGTTTTCAGATTGTCAGTATCAGGAATGTCCTGCCCTTGTCTATGTTTCATCACCGTGATGTGAAGGCAACTGTCCCCGTCACCATCCGATGAGTTGATATCAGCACCATGCTTGATAAGGTCTTCGATGATGGCAGTACGACCTTTGGCGACAGCAAGCACCAGCGGCGTTTGATGCTGCTCGTTGTACAGATCAATGACACAATGTCCCTATGAACAGAGAGAGAGAGAGAGAGAAAAAACACTGAAATCTACCAGTAAAGGTCAGTGATGGGAAAAGATAATGACATAAACATATATGTATGCGGGAAATAGATATGCAACGATCAGAACAACAGGCGAGACGTACTAAAATGAAAAATCCAGTGGGAGAATTACTTAGCAACAGAGCCAGTTTGTTGCTTCTAAACTCGGTAAAATATTTTGTAAGTTAGAAGCCATAGCTATTGCTTTTCCACATCACAGCGGTTTAAAAATAATAATTTATCACAAATACTTGAACTCCACCCCAAAACACATAACCTCAATTTACAGCTTTTCTGATAACGAATTTCACCATTCGTTTAGCACCAACTTTCAATACAACTTACGATACTGGGTGCATTTATCGAGATTTGCAAATGAAGAGTCTTAAGAAACGCAGAACAAATAAGATTCTGCTTGAGTGCATCGACTACAAAAGAAGTGGCGGTTTAAAATGATGGGAAATACCTCTGTGATAAGTATTTCTGAGATATTCCGATGGTTATTATGAACTGCGAGGTGAAGAGCCGCGTAGCCGTCATCCTTTCGGATGTCAACTAGAGATCGTTGTTTCTTGATCAAAAGACGAGTAGCACTAAAACAAACACAACAAAACAGATTTAAGGTTCTTAATAACAATACAAAAAAGTCTTAGTATCTCTGTGGTTAGTGGTTCTGAAAACGGGACCTGAAATCCACTATATAAAAATATATGCTATGTACAAAATATGGAAAAATATCCTGTTTATAACCCCATCATGAGGTATATATATACATACAAAATCTTTTCGAACGTACCACCAACAAAATCTGAAAGCATTTGGAACAGATTAGTGGAACTAAATGTCGAAAATATTATTGAATTTTGCAGTTTATAATTACTCGAAAGGAGCAGTGATAACACGGAAAAAGATTAGAAAAATCCACATGCATGAAGATATTACATGAATAAGCTCAAACGATATCAGTTTTTAGTATCCTTCATATTTCATTCACAGAATCCAAATCGTTTTCGTGTCGCAATGTGAAGTATTGTTCAAGTTCTAATCTTTAAAACTCACTGTGGATTGTCTGTAAAAGCAGCGTGATGTAGCGGGTTGAATCCTTTTTGATTCTGCAACTTCAAGTCGATGTTTCTTGCATTTATCAGGAGCTCAGTAATCTCCTTCTGTGTCTTTCGTATGGCGTCATGCAAAGGGGTGTCTTCAACATTGTCCTGATATTGTATAAGTTTGGTACTTCTTTCAACAATTGGAATTCCTAATGCCAGAATGCAATGTACCACTCTAATGTCAGGTAAAATATGAGAGTCATGCATAACATAAATTCAAAGCATTTACGCGTCTTCAAGCATGCCCAGATACAGCAAAGTGCTTTAGTGTCCAATCAACTGCAAATACCCTGACAGTTTCTATTCGAAATAACATGAAAACAATATAAATTTGTGGACTTACATCAGACTTCTTCATTCAGAGAGTTTATTCATGTCTAATTCTTGTTCATTACAAATTTGTTTTGGGATTATCAACGAGATTTTCCATACCAATAGCCTTTATTATTTAAACCTTAATTGTGTTCTTCAATGCAATAAAAACTGATATATCCACGTATGGATTCAGTAGTTCAATAACATTTTGGTGGAAATATTTTGTAGCATTAAAAACAAAAATCCTGGTATGTCGTACATCATCGTGACATTGAGACAATGAAATTTATCTTACTTGTAGATTTGGATTTCCACCTTTTCCAAGGATCAGTCTCACACACTGAGTATGGTTCTTCGACGCCCCGATATGAAGAGGGCTTCTTCCTCCCTTGACATTCGTAGTGTTGGGGTCGGCTCCATGGTCTAACAGGTACTTCACAATTTGTTGATTATCTCTACCAAAATAAATTCAAATATACAGTAAGATTCAATAAAGAGAAAACCAATATTCAAGGCCCAATATCTTCAAAACCAAGTAAAATTGCTGAAATACAAAATGGTATGATGGTTGATAACACATTCTTTAATTTGATATGGTATTCATTAAAATGCAAAAAAGGTGCCCAAATTGCCTTTGCCCAAGTTTGGAATGAATGGTATTTAGGATTTGCTTTCATCATGTGAGAGTGCATCCATGTAGGAAACCGTGTGTTGATTAATACTTTCATTTGAAACCTGGGCAGAGGCAAACTTGACATGAAGCAGAGGTCTCCACAATATGCCCATTAACCTAGCACACATGCAATCACATGGATCGTTGGAGAGGAAAAATATCAAATGTTATAAATTTCATCTTCTTCAAGTAGTTATTTTTAATTTAAACCATGACTTATTGCAATGGTAATAACAATATGTTGCCGTTTTTGTTTACCCATGGTAGCCTCATTGGTATTAATAACTCCTGCAATCACATTTTTTTAGTTTGATTTCATTTATAAGATTTGATTTATTCATATTATTACTCTGTCTTTACCTGATCAACCATGATATGGCGCTCAAGCATTAAAGGAATTTCTTCCTACTGGCTAACTGTTTATTTCACCTGGGTGAAGAGTGGAAAATATAGACCAATGTCTTGCCAAAGGACATAAGTGCCGTGATAGGGATGATGGTTATTTTTTTTTTAAATTCCTCTTCAGAGGTATTTATTCGGTTATAAAATACATTTAACAAAAAATAATTCAAACAGAAATATACATTCACTTTACATCTCAAATCTTGAAATCTTTACAATGAGAAAAATTAAGGATTATAATGTTAAAGGGCGTTTGATATAACATCTGAAATGTTAGCCAAACACAGTTGTTAAAAACATGCCGTATTGCAAGACTGTTGTATGTTTTCCCTTGAAAGTAGTTTAACATTAACATTTTATATATAGCATATCGTGCATATGTAATATTACATTATATCTTTAGTGTTGGAACAGTTAGAATCTCCATCAACAATCAGGTATTTTTCGTTTATTATCATTATTTCTTTGAAATTGTAGCATATAAATGCAACAACGCATTTCCAGAATAATACTACTTTGGGGCATTCTAAAAGAACATGAGCAAACGATTCAGTTGTTTTGCAAAAAGCACATAACTTTTCATTTCAAATTTTCCATTTACATAAATTATATCTGAACGGTAAAATTCGATGAACTGTTTTAAAATTTACTCGCTTTACTTTTTTGTTTTTTTATTGTTTTAAACTTAAATTTCAGTATCGCTTTCCAGTCAAAATCAATTGGAAGGTTAACTTTTTCTTCCCAGTGTGTTAATACAGCTAGATCACTTTTCCTGAGCTCACTCATTAAACTATAGAAATGTTTCGATTTCAATGTTGACAATCTAATGACATCACCTGTTTTGATTTCGCAGAAATCATTGTCATAATGTTGTGTAGTACCTCTATCGTCATCATCATGCTGGTTGACTTCATGAATTCGTTTTATCTAAACTTTGGGGATAGCCTTTTTGAGCTTCGTATTCATAAAGTCAACCAATAAGGAATTCGAACCAGGTATGCATTACAAATATGATCTCGTGTCTTAAAATGTCGATTTTCTACAATATCATCAACTAGTACAATAACTTGTCTTGTACCATAGCACTTCATTTCTAACATCTTCGACATGCAAACTGTCAATATATTTAAGTTCACTCCAGCATACGAGACAATTAACATACAACTCAGGTAGATTGTGTTTTGAACATAAAATCAACATATCTTTGGGAGAACAACTTGATTTTGAAATCAGTGACAACGGACACATGTTTTCAATCCAGAATTTAAACATAAATTTCCATAGTGTATCTTGGTTATTTTCAAAGAACTTTCATAACCATGCTAAATGCAGGGATTGGAACTTGGAATGCAAGTCTATCATACATAGGCCTACATTTTCAGTTGTATTTATTAAGAATGATCTCTTTATCTTGTCTCTTTTTGAATTCCAAAGGAAATTATAAATCAATTTGTTCAATCAACAATTAATTGGTGAGGAATGGGTAATACTGAAGCAACATACACACATTGTGAAATTATAGTGATTTAATAATAACAACTTTACCATAAATGGTTAAATTTCTCATCTTTCAGAAATTTAAGATCGATTTAACCTTTTCAAGTTTCACAGACCAGTTCAGTCGATCACATTCTTGTTTTTATTTCTAGTTAGGTATATACCTAAATACTTGACTGGATTATCATTCCATTTTAATTCTTTTATCAACTCTATTTGAGGTGTCGTTGTTATTGCATTTGTTTTCATAACATAACATTTATGGTGATGGTGATGATACATAATTGAATGGTGAACTCACTGATGGACAGCATTTGCTAGGGCAGTGTCACCATCGTCATCTTTGACATTGAGTTTGGCTCCATTCGTGATTAGTAACTCGACTATCTGAAGATGACCTTGGTAAGCAGCTAGGTGAAGGGGTGTGTTCTCCTGGACAACCACATTTACCTATGCAAAGAGTGGAAGCAAACATATGACAATGATCCATGAGCAAGGAAGGAGCTGATATTGGATTGGGGTATGTTTAAACAAATGAATTGAGATAAAGAGTGAGGAGGAATGACCATTACGGATATAAATATAGAGACGGAAAGGAGTGGTATTTCTTGTGATCTGTAGCAGATCCAACCTATCCATGAATGGTAGTCCTACAAAAATGTTACTCAGTAAGACATAATCTGCCTTTCTATGTAAATTCAATGTATACAATGATACGACGTACCTTTCAAATGATAAACCATATACCATGAAGTGCTTTTTACGAAACAAAGTATAACAATTATTTACAAATCCTTTGTTCTTCTTGAGGGCTGCAGCGACCCGTTTCACATCGCCTTCCATAACGGCCTTGATGAACTCCTTGGTACTCTGAGCGGTTACTTCTCCCTCCTTAGCTGCTGCTTCGGTTGCTGCAGCAGTCATTATCTGTCGAATATCATCTGAGTCAAGAAGCCCAAGCGGATCGAGCAGCCGCTTCAGCAAATGCGCCATCACATCTTCAAGAATAATACAACAGGAAAGGCAGACAGAAAAATCAACAAGAGAAACTGGGAGGCTGGCTGCCAGCTAGAGGCATCACGGAACTTCATCTGGTATTAGATGATGCTCTATTTGACCCTCGAACTCTGTCCCTAAACTTGCAACACGTTATAGGCCTACCTACAAATAATAAACAAGAGGATTGCAGAGACTTTCATGAAATCAGCCTAACGACAATTTTCAACACCATGCACGTCACCTATTGAGTTGTCCAAACGTTACAATGACACACAATTTCGAACACGATTTCTATCTAGGCAATAAAGTGGGCTATTGAAATTGCCCTTAATTTGATTTCATGAAAGTCTTTGATGTCATGTTCAACATAAACCATTTCTGATTCAGTAGACAGGACATGTCTATAGGTTGACCATCAGACAAAAGCTTTGTTTCGTCTTTTCCCCTGCCTGATTCATCCCTATTCATCCACTTCTTTGAACCCACAGCATTACTTGTGATTTGTGCTATGTCAATTTTCTCTCCATCAATTGAAACACAATCCATGTTTATATTAATATAAATACTCTTAAGGAGATGACGGAAAAAAGGCAGGTCTACTGAAGTGGCTAGTGCAAACTGTATAATCATCATGTTTTAAGAAACGCTAAGCCCACCAGTTCAGTGAGGACATACGATATATATAAATAAATTCTTAGACAGAAGTTTAAAATATTTGTATTACAATTAGATCTAGGCAGGAAGGATTACTTCATAATAAAGTCATAAATCAGAGTAAACCTATGTATTTAAAGCAGAAACCACTAGTATTACTAGTATTACCACTAAATAGCAATTTACATAACTGTTAGTACCTGCTCTGATGTCCTGCTCAAAGATTCCATCTGACCCTGTTCCCTGTTCTACCAGGCTTAGTACTTCCGGGTTAAAGGTCCAGAATGCTCCACCCATATTGACCTTCACATCACCATCTGCATTGATGTGAAGGACACGCCCTACCTCACCAAGAGCCTGGATTCGTCAAGTAAAATTTAATTTTGTTTGCTTTTATCAGCTCCATATACAAAATAAACATACATAGGCAGCATGCAAGTACCAAGTCAATGAATTTATTCCCGAAATATAATCAACGTATGAAGAATTCGAAAGTAAACAGTAACATATTTCTTAACGAATTTTGGATTTAGATAATAAAACAATGTTGCCTATAAATGAGGAAAACCATAAAATGTATCATTTATCTGCCTTAGAATGGTTGGAGTTGCTAAAGAATAGATTTGCCTTAATTTGCCTTGAATTATTTATTTCATACATAATAAAGATGATATAATAAATATGATGAACTTGATTTAAAAGAAATGCTTTCAAAGTGATGCACATATCCACATGTTTGATTTACATATGATTACATATTCAAACAGATCAAGGGTTTTTTCGGGACATTATCTTTATATCTCTTTATCTCGTTCAGTATCAAATGGATACCTTCAATGTCAGGCACTGTGTTTAAAAAGCGACAACAAACCATCTGAAGCTTAATTGGTATCTTAAAGCTGTACCTAAGTACAACTTTTAGACATTTGCTAAGTTAAGTTTTCATTGAGTTTAGTTCAGAATCTGGCCGATTTAATTTTGATCTCCACCACACCAACGCAATGCGACCTCCCCTTCTTACTCACTGCCAGCGGAAGATGGCGTGATCCTTAAAGTTCGGGTTCAAAGAAAATCACAAACATGGTAAATAACGTATTACTAGAAACTGGTAAGCTAACAGATGGCAACCGTACACGTTTTAGGTCAACTACATATCGGGTGATTGATAAAAATACAAATAAAAACACCTCCATATAGCATCTGGGATATGCGAGAGATTCGCCAGAAAAAGAACGATGTTTTAATGCCTTCAAAATATGAACCAATCAAGCAGACGACATCCCATAAAACATAATTGCAATGCTATTATTTCTCAAATTATAATGGGTTTAGTGTATATAAATGTGATGGTATTTTACACCATTTAAAAAGGGATGTGAAACCGATTCTGATAACTAAATTCTTTTGTTTGTAAATACACAGGATAGGGGTTAATGAACAATCAAAGAAACCACACTTTCAAATTTAAAACGCCCCGGAATGATAGCATGGACGCATTTTCTTCCCTCTTGAAACGCCGAACATACCGCGGTGTATGCAGCTGAAAATACAATGGCGTCTTATTTAGTTTACAAGCGAAAGGTTCCTTTATTTTTTTATCGCTGCATTTTTCACAAAATAATACCATGCGCGGGGTTTAGAGTGAGGCAATAGATTAAACATTTAGCCTGACGGTAGTGAAGTAAGAGAAATAACTGAAGAGAAGATGACGAAACAGGCACTGAAAATGTGTGAGATGTCATGGGACATCGTCTGCTTGTGCAAATCATGTTCAACATGTGACGTCACACATCTCAGCAGCGATCGGAGAGCATTTCAGGTGCTATGCCGGGGCTGTATTTAAGCGTTTTGTAATTGATAATAATCATTACTTCGAATGTTTCAAAGCATTGAATTTTCAAAACCTTGTCAAATCAAAGTGTCACCTTTGCAATAATGACAATAAAGTTAGGTTGTAAATCAATGAACCTTCTCTTTAAATTAGGACGCCTGGCGGTTCTAATGCTACGTTTACACTATATTGCCGGCGGCCACGGCAGCCCCGTTTGCCCTAAACATAGTGCGCCGTGGTATTTTGGCCATTTTTTTCCTCTGTATTAAAGTTTTGTTAGGTCTTGCCAAGTTTTTTCACGGTCTTTCACGGTATCCGTGACGGGCCGTGGGAGGGAAATGGGCTGCTGTCCCGGAGGCTCAAAGGCGCACTAGGATTCGGCCCGCGGTCTACCACGGATGCCAGTACTTGCCCTCCCGGCCCGTCTCGTTCTGATGGGGTCCATCACGTTTCACACGTTCTGACCAAGGTCTGACACGTTTTTCAAGTTCTGTCAAGGCTTTCTACGGATGAAACGTGGACGCCGGGCAGGTTTAGAGCACGTTTGTGCCCACGGTATAAAAAGAAGGCATCCCAAGCAATAGCAATCATTGTATCCTGAGACCGCGCGTGACGTGTCAGACCGTAGTAGTTACGGCTTTTTAAGTACTGTCACGTTTTGTTGCGTTCATCCCGTTTACCTACGGCCTACTAGGTTTCTCATCCGCGCCGTGACTGCCATGGCAAATTTGTTGACAGTTTAAAAATCTTGCCCGGCATCCACGGCAATCACTGCCTGTCACGTTTGCCCATTCCGTCCCCGCGTTGTCTCATGTCCAACCCGTTTTGTCCACGGTTGCCTGAAACGTGATTGCCTTGGCCACCGGGAACATAGTTTATGCTACGTTTACACTATGTTCCCGGCGGCCACGGCAACCACGTTTCAGGCCACCGTGGACGTAACGGGATGGACGTGAGACAACGCGGGGGACCGTATGGGCGCCGGGCCAGATTTTTAAACTGTCAAAAATTTGCCACGGCAGTCACGGTGCAATGAGAAATCTATAGTAGGCCGTAGTAAAACGTGGTGAACGCAACAAATCGTGACAGTACCTTATAGGCCTTAACAAAACTTGGCGGCGATCCGTAGTGGGACGGGAACCCTGTGTATTCCCCGGCATCTCACCGTTCTTTCAAGTTTTGTCACGTTCTGCCGCGTTTAGTGCACGTTTAGTCACGGTTGATTCACAGCTGCTGCGCGTTTTGTCCCGTTTTGCAGCGTTTTGTCACGGTTATCACGGCAAGATAGGGTGTATGGTAGCCGTTTCGTCGCGTTCAATCACGTCGCGTCTCGGCGTGTGACGGTTTACGGCCCGGCGCGCTACAGCGCGTTGCGTTCTACTACGGTCTGACACGGCGCGCCATGCCTGGGAGGGAGTAAATAAAATCCGGGCCCGGAAAGGGAGTTTTATTCGAGTCTGAGCAATCGACGACACATTACTACATCTACAATACGGAGATAGAAGACCAAGCTTTGAAAAAAGAAGGCAAAGCTATGCCACCGAAGAAGCCAAGACGTACGAAGCCCCCTCCCCAGTCCTGCACCACCACCAGTAGAGGGGCAGGAGCAGCCTGAAGATCCTCGCCGTTCACCGCCGCCAGATGGAACCTGAACCTGAGGCTGATGAGGCTGATGAGGCTGAAGGCTGAGGCTGCTAGAAGGAGCGCAGAGCGTAACTGTGTGTCTTGTCTCTCGATGGCTGGTGTTACTCTCTCCAGGATCTCGTCTAAGAGCTCTGGAGGCATCCCCAAATAGTTCTGGAAGGCGTTGACATCTTCCGTGGGGAGCTCTCAAGTGAGAAATGATGAGTAGTGGCCCAACTGATGTTGTCTTCCTATAACCATTTGCGCGCACTCACATGGATCTTGGCCTTCACATCCGCCTTCTTCCTGCCTGCTTCACTCTCGCCTTCCCTCTCTGCAACTGCTGCTGGCCTCCTTCTTGCTGACGCACAGACTGGATGTATGCACCCAGCATGTTTGCATGTTTGAAAACAATAAATCTTCTTCATCTTGGGCAAATATGATGCTGTCTCGTCGAAATCTCAGGATACAATGATTGCTTTTGCTTGAGAGACCTTCTTTTTATACCGTGGGCACAAACGTGCTCCAAGGCTGCCCGGTGTCCACGTTTTATCCGTAGAAAGCATTGACAGAAGGTGAAAAACGTATCGGACCTTGATCAGAACGTGAGAAACGTGAGGCACCCCATCAAAACGTGACGGGCCGAGAGGGAACGTTCTGGCATCCGTGGTAGAACGCGGGCCGAACCGTAGTGCGCCTTGGAGCCTCCGGGACTCAGCATCCCCACGGCCCGTCACGGATACCGTGGTAGACCGTGAGAAAACTTGGCAAGACCTAACAAAACTTGAATCCAGCGATAAAATTGGCCTAAATCCCCCGGCGCACTACGTTTCGGGCAAACGGGGCTACCGTGGCCGCCGGGAACATAGTGTAAACGTAGCATAAAACGTAGCATTAGACTGGGCCATAGGGCAGGTGGGCGTACGAGTTCGTTGATAACGCCATCTTCGGCCGCTTGAATCAAGTGTAGGAAATATTATAGATATATCGACTGCTACGAGAGGTCTGGCTGTTTTTAGTCAGGTGGCTTAGCGTCAAATTTATCGACTATCGTTACTTGCCGGATAAAAGCACCATTTTTGGTACAGGGCTTCCTTAGGATCTACTAAACGATATTAGGCTAGGAGCCCCCGGCAAAAAATTCAATTTAAGGGTGTGGGGGCGGGGGCGTCATTTTGGAGCCCCCAATGATTTTATAACATTGACTTGTTGTTGTACAAATGCCATTTTTGGCACAGAGCTTCCTTAGGACCTACTGAACGATATTAGGGTAGGAGCCCCCTGCAAGAATATCATATAAGGGTGTGGGACAAGGGCGTCGCCTCGTAGCCCCCAAATAATTTAGAAGGTAATATAACATTTATTTGTTGTTGTACAATTGCCATTTTTGGTACAGGGCTTCCTTAGGACCTACCGAACGATATTAGGGTAGGAGCCCCCGGCAAGAATATCATATACGGGTGTGGGGCGGGGGCGTCGCTTCGTAGCCCCCAAATAATTTAGAAGGTAATATAACATTTATTTGTTGTTGTACAATTGCCATTTTTGGTACAGGGCTTCCTTAGGACCTACTGAACGATATTAGGGTAGGAGCCCCCGGAAAGAATATCATATAAGGGTGTGGGACAGGGGCGTCGCCTCGTAGTTTACAACTAATTTGTAAGGTAATATAACATTGAGCTTCTGTTGTGCAACGCATTGGGGCCCCCAATCACACACATATGAATATTTATGCCGGGGGCTCCTACCCTACCATCATTCAGCAGGTCCTAACGAAGCCCTGTACCAAAAATGGCGTTTGTACAACAACAACTCAGTTATATTACCTTATAAATTATTTGTGGGCTACGAGGCGACGACCCTGCCTCACACCCTTATACGATATTCTTGCTGGGGGCTCCTACCCTTATATCGTTCAGTAGGTCCTAAGGAAGCCCTGTACCAAAAATGGCATTTGTACAACTACAAATAAATGTTATATTACCTTCTAAATTATTTGGGGCTACGAGGCGACGCCACACCCTCATATGATTTTCTTGCCGGAGGCTCCTACCCTATATTATTCAGTAGGTCCTAAGGAAGCCCTGTACCAAAAATGGCATTTGTACAACAACAAATAAATGTTATATTACCTTCTAAATTATTTGGGGGCTACGAGGTGACGCCCCGCTCCACACCCTTATATGATATTCTTGCCGGGGGCTTCTACCCTAATATCGTTCAGTAGGTCATAAGGAAGCCCTGTACCAAAAATGGCATTCGTACAACAACCAGTCAATGTTATAAAATCATTGGGGGCTCCAAAAAGACGCCCCCGCCCCCACACCCTTAAACTGACATTTTTGCCGGGGGCTCCTAGCCTTATATCGTTTAGTAGATCCTAAGGAAGCCCTGTACCAAAAATGGTGCTTTTATCCGGCAAGTAACGATAATTTCACTAAGCCACCTGACTATTTATAGGCTCAGTCCTCGAATATTAAAGCAGTCGATATTTCTTTTATATACCGAATTGACACGAAAATCTACCAAGAATTTTTACCTTATCCTTTGCTTGAGTAAAGATTGGTTAAAACATCACAGAAAATCTGAAACACAGTCTGCTAATCTTCGCTGGAAAGATGACTGAATTTTAAAATCATTTGGGAATCGCAGACAAAAAGTACTGTACGGTATCCGCGCTCGCACAAAGAAAATGTTAACACGTTAACCAATGGGGATCGGGGCACTTTTTAAAAGACTATTGACCGGTAGGCGGGTACGAGGGCTCTTTTAAAAAGACTATTGACTGGTAGGCGGGTACGTGGCACTTGTTAAAAGACTATTGACTGGTAGGCGGGCATGGCTAAAATCACGACTCCAATTTCGACCAATCAGATGGCTAGATTTCTAAAGTGAGGTATATAAGGACTTCTATTATAATGAACCGGCTAGATTTTGGACTATACATTGAGTGCTGAACAAGTTCATCGTTTTAACTTGAGTGAGTGAGTGAGAGAGTTTGAAGTTTATTATCCAAACAAAAAGTACATCAATATTACAATCAAATGTGAATGTTTAACATTGAAAGGATAAATGGGACCAGAAAATAGCATTAATTGCTAATCATGTCTGGTACCACTAACACTCAAAAGTATCACAAAATTACAATGAATGAGAATGTAATGAATAAATATGAATAACTATTGAATACACGCTTAAGCTACAAACTATTCTACATCTAGGCTAAAATATGCTCTGTGATTAAATACAAAGCTTTGGTATTTTACACTAAATAAAGAGATAAAGAATTGTATAACATAATATTTACAAATAGGCAAGAAATTTCGGTTCAAAGTTCAAACAATTATTCTATTGACAGTTGTGATATTAGAGTTCTACTAAAGCAAGACACGGATGCTTTCTCCCGTACATAGGGGTAGATCATTCCAAAAGTATGTGCCTCTGAATGACATTGAAAATTTACCCTGCGTTGTCCTTACTTTAGGCACACTCAACTTCTTACTTTGTACATTACCAATCGGTCATTATTTAATGAGCATTTAGTTATTTGTACAGTAATGTCTGACCTTTGACATCTCATTGTTCCATCCCCCAAAGTCTTTCTGTAGCTCCTTCATGACAGCCTGGTCAGACTTTACGCGCACTTTGTCACCGGTGTTGAAAGATGGCAGCTTCAGTAAGAACAATATGAAAATGGTAAAAATAACAAAATTTACAATAAAATTGCAATACTACAACTACTGCTGCTGCTGCTACCACTTCTGCTACTCAAGAACTACTACTACTACTACTACTACTACTAATACTAATACAACTGGTACTGCTTCTGCTGCTGTTATTGCTACTACTACCTCTACTACTACTACTACTACTAGTAGTAGTAGTAGTATTTTATGTAGAATTTACTACTACTACAAGTAGTAGTATTTTTTGTATAATTACTCCATCAAAATGACATTTTTAGGTACTCTACTCAAGAACCACTACTACTACTACTACTACTACTACAACTACTACTACTACTACTACTACTACTACTACTACTACTAATACAACTGGTACTGCTTCTGCTGCTGTTATTGCTACTACTACTTCTACTATTACTACTACTACTACTACTACTACTACTACTACTAGTATTAGTATTTTATGTAGAATTTACTACTACTACTAGAAGTAGTATTTTATGTATAATTACTCCTTAAAAATGACATTTTTAAGGGGAATGAACTGTTTTCATGTTTTCAGATACCACAGCTTAAAAAACCCTGCTTGTACCTTAGTGACTGCAACCGGGTTGAAAATCCAAGTCTCTCCATCGGGGTACTTGATTCTGACATTATCGTTTGCCGTGAGACTCGCCAACCGGCCCACTTTTCCTATGCACTAGGAAAACAAGGAGAGAGAGAGAGAACACGTAATGGCTCGATACAGTATGATTTTTACTTTATATTAATGATCTGCAATATGTTAGCAATATTTTAGCCTTAATTCTATTTGCAGATGACACAAGTTTTTTAAAATCAGATAAAGGCCCAGTTGCATTGAATAATCCATTGAATTCAGAAATGAAAAACATACAAACTTGGTTTACAGCCAATAAACTGTACATTAATCGCGATAAAAAAAAAACATGTTATATGATCTTTAAGAGTAGGAATTGTAGAATAAAAGATAATGAAATAAATATTGAACTTGATGATCTACGTATAAAGAGAGAAACCAGTACTAAATTTCTTGGCGTAATCATAGACGAAAAATTGAACTGGAAGGAACATGTACATTGCCTTAAAAATATCTAAATCCATTGGAGTCTTAAAGTAGAAACGGATTGAAATACAATATTATATTAATGGAAAGCATATGACCTCAGTAATTTAAAAAAAAAATATTTCAGATTTTTATTATAGTCAATCAGGTCGTAACAACCAAAAAACTACCCCTAAAACCATGAATTGTTCATCATTCATTTTATCGCCCAAATGACACCAAAAAATCGCCCAAAATAATGTGACGTAGCTAGGCGATTGGGAGATTGTCCCCAAAACAAACAAAAGCTCGTACCCACTACATAGAGTCTATGGCTTTTGCCGTATAAGTTTGTTGCATGTTTTGATTGTTTTGCATGTCTGTTCTTTGAATTAAATAAAGATAAACTAAAAAGAAAAAAAGTGTAATGTTCTTTATTACATAAAACTGACGAAAGAAATTATACAGATGAAAGAAATCAATGAAAATTAACACAATATGTCCAAGTAATAACTAATATTGCCGGTGATCATTCGTGCTAACGAAAACTGGCCGGCTTGATTGCAGAATACCCTACCATATTGTTAGTCTTTATTATTTGCGATAATGGTGATACAGGTATTGAAGATTGTATAATGCAAGTGTTCGTATTCATTTGGTGGATGAAAAGTTGAATTCTACGCCGTTTTGTCCGTCATTGCACCGCTGAATTTGGTGTGTTCGTCGCTAATTTGTGACAAATTTAGTTGGCTTTCCTGATGATATTTCATGCAATATTTCTGTTATATTGACAAGCACTGAGTCTTGCCCTTACCTTTGAATTTTTTCTTGTCTATTATGGTCATTTAGTAGATGAATTAGTTGAATTCTGAGCACTATTTCAGTAACGCAAAAAATCCAGCCTGTGTATAGTCCCACGCACGTATTTGTATGTACCTTGTGCCCGCTATAGTTAGTAGCTCTTTCACCGCTTAGTCTGCTGTCAAAGACCCTATTAGATATTTTAATCGACAAGACTGATGTCTCGTTCTAAAAATACAAAAGAAAAACATAATTTGTGCTTTTTTAATCAACAAGTGATGTCTCGTTCTAAGAATACAAAAGAAACAAAAAGTTTGTGCTTATAATAGTGGAATGTCTCGTGCTAAAAATACAAAAGAAAAAAATAGCTTTGTGCTTAGACTAATGTTGGTCGTTGGTCGTTGGTAGTTGGAGAACGTGGACTGCCACATGGACATCCTTATAAGGCAATGTGACGTCCTTTTAAGGCACTGGCAGTGCCCGGCAGCCCGGCAGTGCCTTAAAAGGACGTCACATTGCCTTAAAAGGATGTCCATGTGGCAGTTCACGTTCTCGTCGTGCAAATCTAAAAGTCCCTATTTCTAATATTTGTCAGACTGTTGAAACCGCGTACCGTGGTAGGGTATTCTGTAATTGTTCCAACTGGCCTATCGATGCCATCACTATCATCGTTACTGGATTCAGACGATGAATATTGTACATCCAAGTTACTAACTGGCCTAACTTCACTCATTTGAATGGATGATAAATAATTAAAATTGATGAGAGTCAACGTGTGTGGTACGTACGGTGTTGTGTGAATGTGGAAGTAATTACCCCAATCTGACCCCAATCGCCTACGTCATCATCGAAACCGCCCAATGTGTATGATTTCGGTTTTGTTTATTAGGGGGATGCCAAGATTCAAAGTTAAATGTCTGATTGTGGTCACATATGTGTTTTTAGGGAAAAGATATGACACTTTTCACTTTCTTTAGGTTATAAGCTTTCCATTAATATAATATTGTAATTGAATCCGTTTCTACTTTAAATATTTTGAAACACATCTTACCACTGAAGATTTAAAAAAAATTGTATAACTGTATGATTTTATCACATCTTATGTATTCTAATATTGTATGGGGCGGAATTTCACTTTATTCATCACAAATTGTTTTTACTACAGAAACGTGCTATACGAGCAATCACCAAATGAAACTATTTAGCACATACCCAACAATTATTTAAAAAGTTAAAAATATTGAATATTTTTGATATAAATAAATTACAACTAGCATCGTTTATGTTTTCCTATTCTAAACAATTAGTACCCAATAACTTTCATGACTACTTTGTATATAATAGCAACATCAATAAGTATAAAACAAGAAATTCCAATAAAATGTATGTACCTTTTTATAATTTTAACTTTACAAGAACCACAGTAATTTTTAAAGGCCCACAGCTATGGAATGGGTTGCCAGATGTTTTAAAAGAAATATCAACTGTTCTCGCATTCAGGAAAAAATACAAATCGTATCTTCTTATTAGTGAGTAGTTTTATTTGATCTAATTGCCTTTTATGTGATTTATGTAAACAGTTATGTTGTGTTTTATGTGATTATGCTATGTTATTATCTGTTTGTTTGATTGTTGTTGTTTGTTTGTTTGTTTGTTTTTAATAGTGTATTTCTCTTGAAGGGTGGTAATATAGGGGATCAGCCTTGACAGGCCAATGGCCTTTGCTGATCCCTCGCATCCACCGCCCTTCATCCTTCTTTTATAGTACCATGTTAATGAATGTTTTTAATTTTATATTGTTTAATTTATACAGATTTGTTTGTATTTCTTCTGATGTGTTTTTTTAAAGAGATGTGAAATAAAATTGAATTGAATTAAATTGAATTTGTGAGGTTTGTGATAACGGGACGGTGTGAAATAAAATCAATGGTATAAAGAACATCGTCTGTTTTATTCGAGCCAGAAGGGCATACATACTTAAACACATATAGTTAACACCTTTCTGGCGCTGAACTGACGATATAATTGTCCTAATTAAAGTCAACTGTTGGTTTTCCGGTATCATTAATATTTGTATTTTACCATGGTTGCGGGAGTAAACAAATATACGTTAACTGATACGATCTACAGACTCGACGCTTCCAAGAAGGAACAAAGACTCTTAATGACTTTTTATTTTTATTACACGTACTTATTTTGTATTTATTATGACAAATTTATAAAACAAAGCGATTATGAATAAAAAGTCAAGGATATTAGGGGACATGATACAAAAAAACACACCCGATAATCATCATTTAGAAATACAAATATTTGAGAAAGAATGTATGATTCCACTGGCGCAATTAAATTGTACCAGGACACTGGAATGTCAAAGTAGCACGAGGGCGGCAGAAGAAGGAGTGGTGGGACAGAATGAAATAGACATCATACAAAAAAAATGATTGCGAAATGGGCAGTTCAAATACTGCACTACATTACTGGCTTGTGGGCTAATTATTGCCTTGGTGGGCATGACTAGGACAATGAAAAATGGAATTGAAACTGACGCCTCGTGTGCAAAGGGCATTAATGTCCTATGTCAGATGAAATAGCAAGTGATATATCTTTTTGAAGAAGAGCAATCATACCTTTTCCATTCCTGACACCCAGCCTCCATGGTTTTCTTGGAGCGGCTTGAGAACATCCTTATCTAACTTCACAACCACTCGGTCGCCAATTTCTAATGCGTTAAGTTCACCTGTAACACAAAAAATGACGCTACACTGAAGAAGATGTGGATATTATTATAAGAAGCGTTTTTTTTTAAATCTTTCTTTCCCCGTATTCTTTTAATAGGCTCGCCCAATACATCTCACTCTCCATTCGTCTTCTACTCTACATCATGTTCATGATCGATAGCAATAAGCTCCCCCTTCACTTTTCTCTCTATTTCTATTCTCCTCTTTCTCTTCTCTAATTTCTACCCGTTTCTATTTGCTGATTACCATTTTTATAAATATTTCTTTTATTGCATTTCCACTCTATGATTTGCCACACCCACTACAATCCCCTTCTTCATCTCATTTGTAACTTAATGATGTCTATGCCATACACACTTTTCTACCATGCACTCTCAACACGATCACAAAGACTTTAAAGCCACAGTGTACTAGTAAATCGTATCCCTTCTAGTGCCTTCTCAGGTCACGTGTTGCAGTATGGTCCTGTGACTCGCTCCGCTGTTGGTTCTCTCATTGAGTCCTCTGTCTGCTAAGAGAAAATAAGGTATTGGGCTATGCACCGTTGGCAAGTAACGCAAGATAAACATGAGATAGCACTGTGCCATCAACAGTATGCTAGGGCAGAAAGTTCATCAGCTCAGTATCGCTTAAAAAAAAATAATCCCCATTATATATTTCCCAGTGTTTCAGGAAGACTGCCAGTCTCAGCACCCAGTCTTCAAGTTCCAGTCTTTGATGTCATTCCTCTCATATGGCTTCTTATAAATCTTTCCTGTACCTCGCAAGGTTAATCTTATTTAGTGTACTATGTGTTATCTTTAATGTTCGCAAAAACGATGTTAATTGTCATAATATCTCCAAATCAGGACAAGTCATAGGTTCTTGTATGCTCAAAGCCGGCTTTGTTTACATACGGTTAAGAGAGACATTTGTGCAAGTACCAATGAGAAATGTTTGAACCGCACAACCTGATTTTTGGAGACAATTAAGTAACGTAATTTTCCTTAACTTAAAAAATAACATAGGTTTAAGGCTCTCTGTTTGGTAGCCATTAACGATGGTGAATATTCAAATTTTACAATAATGATTCCCTGGTTTCTACAAACTTACCTTAATTCCATAGTTTAACTTACCAAATTTAGGCAAATGGTCCTTGTAGTAAGCATACCCAGATGTTGCCTTGAGGCACTTGATGTCAACTTTCCCATCATGCCCTACGCGGTATTCATAGGCGCCCCCAGCGTCCCAACGAACTGCTATTGCACTGCGTTGAATGTTGGCCCAATTGGCCTCTCGAATTACCATGCCAGTATGACCTGACCCACCTGTAGCAATTATTATTTAATCTAACGTAAATCTAATGCATGTTATGGAGAAGGGATGCTTTGAGTACTTTAAAATCGTTTTGAAATCATGTACGGACTATTATAGGTCTACGTATCGCTATAGTTTTACACAAATACCAGTGGTCGTATGGGACGATTTAAACCTTTATTCATTTTTTAAATTTCAATGCAATTCTTTTGTATAATCTAAAACTGGGGGTGTCTGGCATGAAACCCTGTATACGCAACTCTAAAAATCAAATCATCACTCAAAGAAGATTACAGACGATAACATAAGATATTGCACGAAACAAGATTTGCACTCGATCAAACAAGAGCTTTCTAGCAGAAGGGTTTAGAAATTGTCCAAAACCCAAGTGACATGTACAACAGCAGATTCATCTTAAAACATGTTCTTGATAAACCTATGAGGTAATGGGAGATGCAGAGTGATCTCCACAACACTTCTTACAAATAAAGGTTAGTACTGGTCATGCGATTTCATTGTTAAACAAAAAATCTGAAAGCAATGAGGAAAGGATGATTACTTAGTATATAAGAATTGATGTGTACTGTGAGTTTTGTAATGACCATAGTGAAAAATAAGTGACCTAAAATTGCCGAAAATCACATGTACTGCACTCTGAAATGGGTATATGATAATGGGTCATTGAATGGCAACTGCGTGCAACAAAGTTCCTACGCATATTCATTGAGCACTGTGTTATAAGATACAGAAATGTGAAGAAAAAAAACCGCCGCGGTTTAAAGCGTCATAATCTTAATGAGGCTTAATTAGCTTACCGTCCTGCTGCAGCCACTGCCAGTCTCTTCCTCTGCAAACCTCTGCTCCAGGAAACGATCCCTTTGCTTCAGTCTTCCGATAAGCTGCTCGAGGTTGCATCAGCTTTCTATACCAATGAAGGAACCAATCAAAATAGAATCTTATAAACCTTTGAAAGAAAGGAGTATCATACTACTGACAGCAACGGAAGTGTCATTGTTTTTGTTCTATATTTAGGCACTTATGTTCCATTTCACGACATTTCACCAACGAATCACGTTTCATCAAAACAAATATCATAATTTTGAATACTCTGTTGTTAAACTCGCAGCTTTTGTACTCTTGCCATTCTTTGATTAATTGTTTCACTATCCATCGGAGTGATTGGATTAGTCATATCAAAGTCTTTTTTAGCAACATATTACTAAAAATCAAATAGCCCTATAGCTGAGATTTGTTTAGAGCTGCATCGAGCTTTTAATTTGCTTTGTTTCCTTTTTAACGCGAACAAGACTATGCTTTGGAGACCTTTATCCATATCCCAAAGTCCAAACTAAGTTGAAACTGGTCACACAAACAAGACCGACACCTGACCGAGCAATTAACAACCCCAAAAAAACAAACAAACAAACAAACAAAAACAAAAAAAACAAAAAAAAATCTATTGGTTTGGAGTTGGTCTTGAATCGGTTTGTCGATGTGACTGAGCTATAATCTAATTGTTTCTTCGGTCTGTTGTCAGTCTTGTATCGGATTAGTTGGCGTGACTCAGGTATAATGGCCAACAATCGGTCTGTTAGAAGTTTGTTTTGAGTCGGCAATTTGACTGAGGTATTATACCTTAGTCACACAGGTAAAACGACCCAAACCGTTTTGGGGCAATAGGGTAATTTAATTGTTTGTTCAGTTATCATATCGGTTCGGTATCGGTCTTTTCGGTGTGACTAGGGTATAACGGCCAGGAATCGGGTGGTTTGGATTCAATTTTGGGTCAGTCAGGTGGTTTGACTGAGGTATTATAATAGAAGAATGATCCTACCCTGCAGACTTTGGGATGATGATCCGGAGAAAAGCGTGCTTCAGGTCGTGCTTGGACGTCATGTAGCATTTGTTACAAAGGTCATAGTCATAGCATGAACTGCACTTCCATCTCATTCCGGCAATATCATCCTCCTTGCATTCATCACACGTTACACCAATATGCTTCACACCTGCGGACAAAAAAGGAAAGGAAATATATAGACCTGCGCCCCACTTTACAAAACTTATCATCAGTGACAAATGACAGTTTTTTGTTGTAAGCTACTAGTGAAATCCTTGCTTCTGATTGGTTATCAGCAGATTTGTCACTGATTTTTGTCATTTGTCATTGAAAAAAAAGGTTTTGTGAAACGGGTCCCTGGTCATAATGACATAGGCTAACCCTCACGCCCCCCCCCCCAAGTGTTGAAAAAAAGCGAGAAAAGAGAAAAGAGCAAGGAAGAAGAGGGAAAGGACAAAAAAGGAAGATGCGTGGACAACCTCCTGCACTAATTAGTAGCCTTGTAAATTGGCCTTCCTGTATAGAAAAAAAAGAAAACTTCCAATCCCTCAAACAATGCATGTGGCCTAACTGTCCAAATTTCAATAACCTACGATTATGTTGTATTTAATGTAACTTATGTTCGTGGCACGTAACACGTCATTGCAATTTAATTTTTTTTTCAACAGGTTATGAATAAGGCTATTAAAAAGACCTTAGGCTATTTTTCTGTTAATCCTTTGCACTGGACTAATTCATAACCGTCTCACCTGCGGCGGCATTATCGTAGATGAGCAGATCGTACTTCTCATCAAATCCGGCCCGGTAGTCAGCAACCTTACCCATGTCCCAGCAGACCACCACTCTTTTCTGCTGTGCTGGGTTCGAGACCCCCTTTCCTATGGTAATCACGGTACCGAGGTGTCCTTCGCCATTATCCTGGTCCGACCATTTCCAGTCAGGACCTCGCACCACCCTCGTTCCCACTTCCATCGCCATCGTGAGATGACCTGTAGTGGGGTTCAAATGTGAAGCACGAGAATGAATAGAACCAGTGTCAGGAGCTTAAAATGCATCATCATCATCATAAAATGCATCATTTCCTGAAGATATTTTCGAAGCTAATGAGATGATACTTTAAATATGAGAACAACAACAAATACTGAATCCTCGAATCACCCTCGTTCCCACTTGATGGGAATACGACCAGGAGTGGTGTTCGGATCAATCGGATGCCTTCTGAAGAGCGCAGTGATGAGCCAATCGGTATTAGGGAAAAGAACTAGAGGTCCGCAGACCTTACGCTGACCTGAGCCTATGAAAGTAGGGTCCTGGCAATAAGGGACCTAGCTCCTATCCCCTTTGCACCAGGAACACGGGATATACTGGATCAGTCGGGAAATTTAGGGGTGCTCCTCCTAAGTTCCTTACAGGCCAAGTATCCCATTCAAACAAATTTAGGCCTTCTTCACATAAAAATGATCCCTACAATATTTAGGCAGAATTCATACCATCATTTTGGTATGAAATCATATCACACTTCATGATCTATCAGAATATGAAGGAAAAAATGAGGGTAAACGACAGTTTTCAAGATTTACGCATGCGCACATTTTTAATATTTTAGACCCCACAGCCGCCGCGGCAAATGTGACTGAGGCATAAAACTGTCAACGATTCAAAACTTGTTTTTTTGTTGTCCGATTTCCAAACTTCACCAGTCTGCTTCTCTGAATTTGTTGCTTTCTTTTATAGTTGTTTGCTAATCAGGGTACGAACTCCGTTATTTCAACTAAGTTTCAAAATGAATTAATTAGGTATTTGTGACTTAAAATGGTGACACCGTTAAAAATGAACATTATGTTCGACTAGACCTATGCAAAATGTTTACTTTGTAAAGTAAATTACATATTAAAACCATGCAAAGTTTTATAGTATCACTATTAGTATAGACAACGCCTGTGACATTACCCCGAAAAAAACAATATTTTAACAATTCAATAATGATATTGAGTAGCAAAGTTTCCTTCTCCTCTGAAACGAATTGACATAACGGACCTACCAAAACATCTATTACTTCGTAAAGAAACATTTCAGATAGACATATTTTGTACGCTATGACACTATAATAGTTAACTTTACTGTAAACGAATTTTTAAATCGAGTTAAACATATACTGTATAATACTTTCCTTTACATTCAATAACAGAAGGCTATGTTGAGAATATAATTATATATATTTTTTGTTCGTCTGTTGTTGGCCTCTACGCTATTAAACACTAATTACAAAATCGAATCCCATCGACTGTTGATTGAAATCTAAATTAGCTTTATGCTAAATGAATGAATTGTGGAGGTGAAATTAAAAACAAATGTTTTGCACGTATACTTCGCGATATTGTCAATAAATATAGGGGTTTCCTGCCCTTTACAACACGATGGATTTTGATAGTTAAAACACAGTATATTCTTAAAAACTAATCTAACATGTGTGAAATAACGTAAAGAGAGGGGAAAACATGTGCTAGATATTTCAAATGCCCAGAAAATTGACCTCTTGTCATGTACAAGTGTCTACGAAGCAGATTGTTTGCGTTGCGCTGTCCGGTTTACGCATTACACAGAAATATTGCTCCACAGCGTACTCTTTCGTTTCAGTTTGTTTACTGTTTTCATAATGAATTTACGGTGATAATGTACGAAGTAGATGCAATCATGTAAATAGTAGACTTACTTAATTGCTAGGCTATTATACTTGATTTCAGAACTAAAACCAAGTATCCAATTGCACCAGCAATTATATGACTTTCTTTCTTCCGCAAGGAGTCCAAAGTGCATGTCTCCCATAGCCCTGGGCCCCTGGCTATGAGGCATTGTTGTCATCGAAATCTTCGGCTGAACATACTGAATACAAAGTTTGAATTCTTTTGTCACTGATTTTGGCAATCGTCGGTGAAAATGGGCTTCTGCAAAGTTTTGTGTTTCACATCAGTAGGAGTATTTATAACAACAATGTTCAGACGCATTGAACGCTACATGAAAGCTACGCATCGCAGTTGTTCTCAAACTGTCTATATTTAGTATATGACAATTATTAGTAGTAGTCGCTCTATGCAGAGCGAATGTATATCATCTTCCACATAATATAAACAATGACAAGATAATCACAATAATTTGGCTCTTGGGTGGGTGCCACCTTTGTTGTTATACGACTAACATCACCATTACAACCACCCTATCAGGTCAACTACCATTACACTACCACCATCAGCAGCACCACCACTACCGATCCACCCCATCGCCTGACCAATACTACCACCATTACCACCATCATTATCATTTCGAATTTTGTTATCCTTTGTTAAAATATTGAGCATAAACCAATTTGATGGGATTGTAATCAATAAATTGTAAATTGAATTGAACTAATATCACCCCTAATACCTCCTTTACCACCATCGGCTACCACCTTTGTTGTTATACAACCAAACAGCATCATTACAATTATCCTATCAGGTCAGCTACCATTACACTACCACCATCAGCAGCACCACCACTACCCGATCCACCCCATCGCCTGACCAATACTAGTACTATTACCACCATCAGCTACCACCTTTGTTGTTATACGACTAACATCACCATTACAACCACCCTATCAGGTCAACTACCATTACACTACCACCACCAGCAGCACCACCACTACCCGAATCACCCCATCGCCTGACCAATACTACCACCATTACCACCATCACCATCATTTCGAATTTTGTTATCCTTTGTTAAAATATTGAACATGAACCAATTTGATGGGATTGTAATCAATAAATTGTGAATTGAATTGACTAAAATCACCCCTGATACCTCCATTACCACCATCAGCTACCACCTTTGTTGTTATACAACTAAACAGCACCATTACAATAATCCTATCAGGTCAACTACCATTACACTACCACCATCAGCAGCACCACCACTACCCGATCCACCCCATCGCCTGACCAATACTAGTACCATTACCACCATCAGCTACCACCTTTGTTGTTATACAACTAACATCACCATTACAACCACCCTATCAGGTCAACTACCATTACACTACCACCATCAGCAGCACCACCACTACTCGATTCACCCCATCGCCTGACCAATACTACCACCATTACCACCATCACCATCATTTCGAATTTTGTTATCCTTTGTTAAAATATTGAGCATGAACCTGCATACTATGAGCGCCTCCAATGGTTTATTTGATTTTATACTTGATGCGCTTTCTCCTTCTCAGGCACTGTTTCTGAACCCCTCATGGCTGATCTGAACGATCACATGGCTTTTAATTCCCTCACAGATGACGATCTACTTGATTTACACAGACCTTCTCTTTCCAATAACATAATACTGCCAAATTTTCCAGGTACCTATGATGATTATATTGCTGACAGCATCAATTCCTCTTCTGAAGAACTTCAATTTGATTTTGATCAGCAGGACCCTGCAGCACAAAGCTCTTTCAGCAAATATATAACTGTTTCACAATTTGATGATATAGTTAAGAACTTTAAACGCGATACATTCTCTCTACTTCATTTGAATATAAGGAGCTTAAACAAACACTTTGATGATCTACAGTTACTTTTGAATAATCCTCACCCAAGCCTCTATCTGTAATAGGTTTGACGGAGACTTGGCTGTCCCAGGATTCCAATCTACCATTTTCTATTGATAAATACGATTTTATTTCCAAAAACAGGCAAGGAAGAACAGGTGGAGGTGTCGCTCTATACATACTTAAAAGCTTTTGTTACTCTGTTCACGAACATATCTCAATTAGTAATGACATCATTGAATCTCTTTTCTTAGAAATTAAAGTGCCAGGTGGTAAGAATGTAATAGTAGGTGTTGTTTACCGACCTCCGAGTTCTAGTGGAAACGATTTTATAATACATTTGTCTGACTTGCTTCGAAGTACAACATTTAATAATAAGGACTGTTTTTTGATGGGGACTTCAACATAAATATACTCAAATGTGCCACCAATAATATCGCCCATGAGCTCATTGAAACTTTTTATCTGCCTCCTTCTTGCCGCTTGTTTCCAAGCCCACACGAGTAGCAAATCTATCTGCCACTTTAATAGACAATATTTTTTCCAACGTTACTCCTCATCCTGATTCATACATCATTCTTTCAGATACAACCGATCACTATCCCATTTTGACATACTACACTGTATCCAAGTCACTTAATAATCATGGTCCCTGCCCTCTACGACGTAAAATTAACAATGCGAATTTAACCCGTTTAAGTGCTAGTCTTGAAAATGTGGACTGGTCGTGTGTTTTTGATATAGATGATGTGAACTCTTCGTACGATATGTTTTGTCACATTTTAAACACCCAGCTAGATATGTTTCTTCCCAAACAAAGAGACAATAATAGAAATTACAAAAAGTCCCCGAGACTTCCATGGATATCTAAGTCTCTACTCCGGTCTATAAATCGGAAAAATAATCTTTATTATAAGCACAAATCAAAAGGTACAGACATAACTAAACATAAATATACATCCTATAAAAATACTTTGACTAAAATCATACGTTTAGAAAAGAAAAAATACTTTATAAACCAACTTGAACTACATAAACATGATATGAAAAACACTTGGAAAGTCCTCAAACAAGCAATGAATGTGGCAAACAATAAAGCTGTTATAACGGAAATAAAACTTAATGATGAAATTGTACAGGAACCTGTCAACATTGCCAATATATTTAATAACCACTTTTCCTCCATAGGGGATAATCTTGCCAAAAATATACCTCCTTCCAATAAACATTTTACAGATTTTCTTGGTCCAGCTAACCAGAGTTCTATATTTTTACTCCGACATATACACATGAAATTATAGATATCGTTTCAAACCTAGACAACAAGAAAAGTTCTGGCTACGATGATATCAATAATGTCATCCTTAAAGCCATTATACCATTTATAGTAGATCCCCTGGTTCATATATTTAATCTGTCTTTGCTACACGGGCAAATTCCCAACTCTATGAAAATCGCCAAAGTTATTCCTTTATTTAAAAAAGGGGACAAACTAAATGTAAACAACTATCGACCGATCTCCTTGTTATCTTCTTTCTCTAAGATCTTGGAGAAAATCATATATATTAGAACAATTGCCTTCCTAAACGATTATAATGTTTTCTCCAATTTTCAATTTGGGTTTAGGGAAAACATAGTACCATTCATGCTTTATTATCTTTTGTGGAGAAAGTAGCTCATGCTATTGATAAATCATCTCATACGGTTGGTATTTTCCTGGACTTCTCCAAGGCCTTTGACACAATAAACCACGATATATTACTTTATAAACTTTCCCATTACGGTGTACGTGGAAAGGCTTTGGATTGGTTCAGGAACTATCTTTCTAACAGAAAGCAATATGTCTTTTTAAACGATTGTACATCAGATTTATGTAATATTAGCTGTGGCGTTCCACAGGGAAGCCTCCTAGGTCCACTTTTATTTATTTTATATATAAATGATTTCTGCAGATCATCTCATATTTTATCGTTTGTACTTTTTGCTGACGACACGAATCTGTTCTTTTCCCACAACAATCCATACACTCTTATGCAAACGGTTAATTCTGAACTATCTTTGATTCTACAATGGATTAGAGCAAACAAACTTTCACTTAATCTCCAAAAACTAATTATATGTTGTTCAGTAATACTATAGACTCCCTGCCAAGCAACATTGTATTCGATGACGTCCCGTTGGAGAGTGTTTTTTACACTAAATTTTTGGGCGTAACAGTCGACAATAAACTCTCCTGGAAGTACCATATTGACAACATCTGCAAAACTATATCTCGTAATATTGGTGTCATGAATAGATTAAAAACTCATCTCCCATCTTCTTCCTTACTTACGCTTTATTCCTCTCTGGTCTTACCATATCTAAATTATGGACTCCTGGTATGGGGCAATACACACCAAACTTTGTTAAACAGAGTCTTATTATTACAAAAGAAAGCCCTTCGTATCATTTGCCTTTCTCATTTTCGCTCGCATACGGATCCTCTTTTCTTTTCAAATAAAATATTGAAAGTTAAAGATCTTTATTTCTTTCAGTTGGGCCAGTTTATGTATTCTTATAATAACAACATGCTTCCTTTCGTTTTTGATGATATGTTCACCCTAAATAAATCCTCTCATAAGTACCCAACTCGGCATTGTAATGACTTTCATCTACCTTTGCTGAGAACCCTTCTAGCTCAAAACACGTTTATTTATACAGCCCCAAAATTCTGGAACTCTCTCCATAATGACATTCAACTTGCCCCTCTCTTAATTCATTTAAGAGGAAATTGAAATTGTTTCTTATATTTCCTTACAATACAAATTAATATCAGTGCTTTGTCAAATCATGTCTTGCCTTCTTTAAATCCTTCCCGTCACGTCTTTTTTTACGCTCTATATGTATCTTACTATAATTATGGTCGATACCCCTGCAGTATTTACATCGTGTGCGCTCTCTCACTCTCCTTTCTTCTCCTCTCCACCCACCTCTCCTCTTTTTCTTTACTCTTCACATATGCAGCAACATTTTCTATTCTTTCATTTCTCTATTTCCTTGCTTTATTTTCTGTTGTCTTATATATTTTTCTATTATTATTAAACACTTATGTCTTATCTGCCAGTCGTCATTGTCTCTTTTGACCTTTCCAATATTAACCATAAAAGTGTCGTAACAAGTTTTTCAAATTACGGATTCATAATTTTATTATTCTGCCACTTTTTGGTAATCTATGTATATAGTCAGGTGTATATATAATTTTTTCTTTTTCTTTCAAGTCAATATTTTTACATGTTACAAAAATTATGTTTGTCATTTCTTTGAGGGATCCACATTTTACAAGCTCTGCTTTTCAGTGGATCCCTCCATTTCCACAGGGCTATTTTGAAAAATTTCTTAAAAAACCATTGTACTGGATATTTATGTATACTTTCTATTTCACAATAAAAAATATTCTAAGCCAAGTAAAATGTATTATATTATTGAATATTGAATTGTATACTGATTTTTTGTCAAAATTATTGTTTCTGTTGGAAATGAAAAATAAAACTGAACTGAACTGAACTGAACTAATCAATAAATTGTAAATTGAATTGAACTAATATCACCCCTAATACCTCCTTTACCACCATCAGCTACCACCTTTGTTGTTATACAACCAAACAGCATCATTACAATCATCCTATCAGGTCAGCTACCATTACACTACCACCATCAGCAGCACCACCACTACCCGATCCACCCCATCGCCTGACCAATACTAGTACCATTACCACCATCAGCTACCACCTTTGTTGTTATACAACTAACATCACCATTACAACCACCCTATCAGGTCAACTACCATTACACTACCACCATCAGCAGCACCACCACTACTTGATTCACCCCATCGCCTGACCAATACTACCACCATTACCACCATCACCATCATTTCGAATTTTGTTATCCTTTGTTAAAATATTGAGCATGAACCAATTTGATGGGATTGTAATCAATAAATTGTAAATTGAATTGAACTAATATCACCCCTAATACCTCCTTTACCACCATCAGCTACCACCTTTGTTGTTATACAACCAAACAGCATCATTACAATCATCCTATCAGGTCAGCTACCATTACACTACCACCATCAGCAGCACCACCACTACCCGATCCACCCCATCGCCTGACCAATACTAGTACCATTACCACCATCAGCTACCACCTTTGTTGTTATACGACTAACATCATCATTACAACCACCCTATCAGGTCAACTACCATTACACTACCACCATCAGCAGCACCACCACTACCCGAATCACCCCATCGCCTGACCAATACTACCACCATTACCACCATCACCATCATTTCGAATTTTGTTATCCTTTGTTAAGATATTGAGCATGAACCAATTTGATGGGATTGTAATCAATAAATTGTGAATTGAATTGAACTAAAATCACCCCTGATACCTCCATTACCACCATCAGCTACCACCTTTGTTGTTATACAACTAAACAGCACCATTACAATCATCCTATCAGGTCAACTACCATTACACTACCGCCATCAGCAGCACCACCACTACCAGATCCACCCCATCGCCTGACCAATACTAGTACCATTACCACCATCAGCTACCACCTTTGTTGTTATACAACTAACATCACCATTACAACCACCCTATCAGGTCAACTACCATTACACTACCACCATCAGCAGCACCACCACTACTCGATTCACCCCATCGCCTGACCAATACTACCACCATTACCACCATCACCATCATTTCGAATTTTGTTATCCTTTGTTAAAATATTGAGCATGAACCAATTTGATGGGATTCTAATCAATAAATTGTGAATTGAATTGAACTAATATCACCCCTAATACCTCCATTACCACCATCAGCTACCACCTTTGTTGTTATACAACTAACAGCATCATTACAATCATCCTATCAGGTCAACTACCATTACACTACCACCATCAGCAGCACCACCACTACCCGATCCACCCCATCGCCTGATAGTGGGGGCTGTTAGGGATATTTTGGTGCAGATTCTTCTAAAAGCACCAAATTTGGCCCAGAGGTAGCTTATACCATACTATTACGATTTCTGCCGGGCGCCAAGAAGGGCGCCCTCTGGGACCGCCATATTGGGCAAATCCAAAATGGCCGCCATCTGAGTTAAAGGTCAAGCGTAGTTCCAAAAGGAAAAGGGCTAGTATGATAATAGTTTATATATTTATGGGGTTTTGGGGGTCGGGGAATCTGATTATAATGTTCTTTCATTGATTTGAGGTCTCTTTGGGGCTGTCGTACTGGTCAGATTGGTCAAATCCAAAATGGCCGCCATCTGAGTTACAGGTCAGGTGTAGTTACGAAAGGAAATGGGCTAGTATGATAAAAGTTTATATACTTATGGGGTTTTCGGGGTCAGAGAATCTGATTATGATGTTGTTTCATCGATTTTAGGTCTCCCTGGTGCTTTCATACTGGTCATATTGGTCAAATCAAAAATGGCCGCCATCTGATAGTTACAGGTCAAAAGTAGTTCCAAAAGGAAAAGGGCTAGAATGATAAAAGCTTATATATTTATGGGGTTTTCGGTGTCAGAGAATCTGATTATAATTTCCTTTCATCAATTTGAGGTCTCATTGGGGCTGTAATGCTGGTCATATTGGTCAAATCCAAAATGGCCGCCATCTGATAGTTACAGGTCAATAGTAGTTTCAAAAGGAAAAGGGCTAGAATGATAAAAGCTTATATATTTATGGGGTTTTCAGTGTCAGAGAATCTGATTACAATGTCCTTTCATCAATTTGAGGTCTCCTTGGGGCTGTAATGCTGGTCCTATTGGTCAAATCCAAAATGGCCGCCATCTGAATTAAAGTGTAGTTTCAGAGGAAAAAGGGCTAGAAAAGTAATTTTTTTTAAATATGGGGGTTTCAGGGTCAGCAAATCTGATTATGATGTTCTGTCATTGATGTGAGGTCTCTTTTGGGATTTGACAATGGTCAAATCTAATATGGCTGCCAAACGGGCAAAATGCTATGATGTGCATACTTAGATTTTCTTCTCTTTTGTGGCATGTAATGTTGGGATAAAACTAATTTCATGGTTATATCAATGGTTAACATGCACACTTAAACATACTGACATACATTAGTTAACCCTAACATACACACAAACACCGCACAAACACCACACACACAAACACACACACACAAACACACTTACGCACACACACACAAGCCATATATTACCATTAAGTCTGTCAGATCTGTTTATCGTAAGGAAATAATATTCTTGTCAATTTTGATTCTACGAAGTTAAAACATGGTGGACAATCATGGCTTCAACAATAATTATTTTGTGGTATAAATATTGATGCTATGTTTACGACCTGACGTTATATGTGCTTTAATTGTGAGGGTGTATTTCTCAATTACTTATTTGACGTGAGTTGTAATTCTACTTCTTTCTCAGTAGTTATACAATACAGTTCCTTGTATGTCATTTTACCCGGGTTTTATTATGTTTCCATACATAATCCTAAAATGGATGTTACAACAACCCTTTAGAGTACTGTCGGCTTACATGCTCTTATTTATGGTCTGCGTGAGTGGTGTCCTCCAAAAGAATCATAATTTGCTGTATTTGTCTATTCCATATTGTTTACCTATTCCTATGTTAGGTGAAAATAGTTACAGTTACACAGTTGTGTATAAAGAGACAAAAACAAAATCAAGGCAGGCTTTCCAATATTCAATATTTGGTTAGAAGTGATTACTGTCATAGTTTGTCCAGTTATACAGTCAGTACGTTCAACTGTACAACAG
>CP137682.1:4280044-4297357 GCA_037976565.1 Mesocentrotus franciscanus | reverse complement strand
TCCTTCAAATGTGGAAGACATTCTCTTATACTGTAACCCCTTTGACATAATAATCTAATGGCCATGGCATTTTTCTATCTAAACATATAATTTTGAATAAAAATACCTTAAATTTGTCATGGATTCAGTCTTTCAGGCAAGTTCAGCTAAGGCAAGATTGGCATGGGTACTTTGGAGGAATACATGAATGGTGCCACTTGTTGCTTTCCTCTTCTGTAAATAGGGTTTAATTGAAAATATTACATTACATGTGCATATCTATAGTTTAATAGAACCATTATCATAGATTAGCAGGATATCTTCCTGACTATTACAAAGTTTAAGGCTGAGTGGTAGTACATGTAGGTACATAACAATTACAGTACTGTTTAATTACAGTTAGCATTACAACAGTTGTAAATTTAATCATGAATATGAAAATGTGAACTTGCAAAGAGTAAACTTTAATGCATTACAATGAATCTTTAAGTGTTTAATTATATTGCAAAAGTGTATTGGAAAAAGAGGGAGGGTTCACTACACACACTGATGGAATTTGGTTATCAAAGGGGAAGTCTACCTTGATATTATGAGGTTTTGAGAAAAGCAGAAAATTACAGACAAAACTCAGGGAAAGTTTGAGGAAAATCTGATAAAATATAAAGTTATGAATCCTTAAAGTCTTAAATGACTAAACAACATGTCTGGAACTACCTAACAAAAAGAAAAAAAAATCAACTACAGGCAAGTTCAATGGTCTTGCAGGGTTCATCTGAAGAAAACTTGCAAACATTACAAAGATGTATTATAGAATCAGAACATGATTTTATATGGGATGTACAACAATAGGGTATTGAAATTGCCTGAGTTGATTTTTTGAAAGTTGTTTCAATGGTGTTAAAAGCAAATTGGCATCTTGTGAATGGTGTAGACTTTATTTTAGTAACATTCCATTTGCAATTTCTTAATTAAGGCTACGAACATCACTGTTATGATAATTGTAGATCTATCACATCCAAGATGACAAGTGACATTTGAAATTAGATTTATATTTGGCTTCCTACACAATTAATCATAGAATGTCTCAAATTTATTCGCTTTCTGTTTCGGCTATGTGTATACATGGTCTCTCTTGCTCCCGATTAGTACTCTGCAAGCACAGACCCAATATTTACCACTTCATTACAAAAATATATTGTGTCTTGAGTGAAGCCTAAACTGGTTCCTACTGCTTAGCCTGGGCTGCGTTCTTAGTCTTCTAGCTCAGATCCTCTCTTCCACACTTCATTTCATTATCGCAGTCTGTTCTTATATCTTCTGGGTTTTTAACATATCCCCATTTTATGTGAATCATGCATTATGTTGCATATTAATGACTGAAGAAAGCAAGTTTTAAATTTTAAATTAAAAAGATCTAAGCATACATGAAAGTCAAAGGGCTGGCTCAAAGAGATAGGAGCCAGAAGAAAAAAAGGGAAGGGTGTGGGGAATTCTCAAACTCATGAGATTTCACAAGAAGACTTTATGAAAGCAGGTCGTATATATTATAATAAATATACATGTAGTTGTGCTTTGAATCATCTTCACATGAAAAGAACTATGGGTAAGTAAATGTTTGAAGAAAGAAAAATTGCATGTACCTGCTACTGCTACTTGAAGCTAACCCTCATTGCTGAGAAACAAGCCTTGAAGTACTGTTACTGTCATATTGCTCGAAAGGAGACTGTAGTTTGGGTAAGAGCAAAAGTTACAATTAAATTTACACATGTAAAGTTCCAAAAATCAAAGGAATAATTAAACATGCTTTAGTATACAATATATACAGTCAAACCGGTCTATAGCGACCGCCCAAGGAAACACAAAAAGTGGTCTTTGTAGACAGGTGGGTGGTCTTTGTACACAGGTTCCTTTAGTACATGTTTCAATGAGAAACCATTTTCAAGGGAAACAAAAAGTGTGGTCTTTGCAGACAGGTGGTCTCTGTAGACAGGTGGTCACTAAAGCAGGTTTGACTGTATATATATATATAATGTATGAACAAGTTTAAAGATTCAAGTTTTATTGTCCATAATAATACATACATTTGCTTCGCTTCATAATATATAACATAGGCTTAACATGATATTATTTGATGAGAGCCAGAAGGGTGTTAACTTAATGTTGAACAAGAATAAGTCAACACCATTCCAGCTCTCAGCAGACAGTACATGCACATAGCACAAATTTTACTCTGGGTGACATCATGAATGCATATTTAAACAGAAATAGCAAACTGACATAATAACAATACTGCAACTTCCTCTGATCAAAAAGAGGAAGAGAGGTAGCTACATGTATAGTGAATGAGAGAAAGAAAGGGAAAAGAGAAAAGAGAAAAAAGAGGGACAAAAGGTAGAAAGAGAGACGATATAATCAAATCAGGACAAGACATGTACATTTCTACTCATCTGCATAATCTGCATAATAATATACAATACAAACACTTCAGATCATAGCTATCCAGTATACATGTAGGTACATTTACAATTCCACACAACATGTAATTCACTGAAATATGGTTCAACATATTTTCAACCACAGAGAATCATGACCCTGATATGATGTAAGTTTCATTTATATATTATAGCTTTTCACGCAAGAGATTCCTTGTATATATTGTATATAAAGGCATTTCTTCATTAGTTTACTATGTTTTCAGCATTGACATGTCATGATTGTAATTTTCATGTGTTTTCACTTATATTTAGGTATGAAATACATTTTTGGACAAATCAAAACAGGGAAATATTTCATGTATGGGGAGTCTAAAAATGCAACACTGTAGATTTTGATCGGCAACGTCTTCATAATTATTTTACAGTTCTCACTGAAATTTGGTATGTAATGTTTTAGTGATATCCCTAAAATCTCTGTGAATTTCACAAAGATCCAAGCTATTATAATAAAAAAGTTATGATCATGTTTGTAATATGAAGCACTTTTCAAATGTTACAAATTTACATTTTACAATTATTAAGGTAATTTTAATGTCGTTAATATCTCTTTATGAGAAATAATGGCCATATTTAAAACTTTTAAAAGGTACATGTATGGAGAAACTTAAAGGGCATGTTTAATACAGTAATTTTCATACAAGTAAGAGCTGAGAATGGATCATATCAAATCAATGTTTGGTAGTTGTTGCTGAACTTAAAATAAATATTTGAAGAGCTGAATAAGTATGTTATTTTTAAATCAATGATGGTTTCGTTTCCAAGAAATAAAAGAGTGACTTAAATCAAAAGTTTTTTTGTGAAATGCAGAACCCACAGTTTTCTCGTGCACTGATGCCATGCAACATGCTACAGTGTATCTTTGTAACATTTACAATATGATACGTCTAGAAAAACACAATCCTAAGATTCCTAACTTTGTAGGTTAGTATTGATCCTTGTACAATTCAAAATGGTAATTTAGAAAATACTAAGACAGCACTGCCAACGAATTGAACGAAATGAATGGATGAGTACTGTTTAAAATGTTTCCAATCAGAATCTTGTTGCATATTCTGTTTAGACACCCTGTAGAAACAAAAATCTTTTAGTGCAAGTTATGATTATTATTTGGCTTGACATGGCAACTAAAGAAACTATAGTACTGCTAGGGACAGTCAGATTTTCTGCAAATTTAGTCTCAAAGTTACTATTCAGTGCGTATATTAAATAAACAAGGGTAACGCTCTCGGTCTCGCCTGCATTGCACAATTCGATATGATGAAAAATTGAGGTTAGGACATTATTTATAGCAGGCGCCCCAAAATGAAATCCTCTGAATATAATCAGCATTTTGAAGTGAATATTGACTAAGAATCATCAAAAGAATTCTTTACAATTATTTGCACCAAGATAGATAACTTTCATGAAATTTGAACAAATAACAAAAATTGATTAATTCATTGTGAAAAACATAATCCAAGTCTACTGACCTAAAATGACCTTTGACGTTGACTTTGCGAACTGGAATTTGTGTCATATGATTTGTGATACTTGATAACCCTTGGGTATAAGTTTCATGGAATTTGAACAAACACTTTTGAAATTATGCTGTAAATTCAAAACTTAACCTCAGGTTAAGTTTTTGATGATGATGCCACAACATAGTCTAAGTTTGTTGACCTGAAATGACCTTGACTTTGTGACCTGAAATTTTCTCGCATGATAGGGAATACTTGATAACTTTATAGTCCAAGTTTCCTTGAATAAGAACAGATACTTTCAAAATTAAATTAACAATTCAAAAACTAATCTCAGGTTAAGTTTTTGATGTTGACGTCGCCGCCGTAACCGAAAAGCGGCGCCTACAGTCTCGCTTTTGCTCAGCAGGCGAGACAAAAAGTGTATCAGTTCCCAACTTTGGTAGATCCCAAAAATTCATAACCAATATGACTTTGAAATGTATTTAATGATAAAGAGTAACTTTTTTTCCTGTCAAATGATACCCTATTCATAATATTTTTGTCATGGGTGACTGAGCACCAGGGTCTTTAAAAGTGTTGTCAAAATCGCCTTGTACCAAGTTTTGGCTGATGGAACGAATGTGGGTCAGGCCATATTTCTTGGGTCTTAAATCCTGTTAAAAGTTAAATTTTGCCTCGTGATTTGGTGCTTCATTGTTTAAAATGATGCAATGTATCTAGGCTTTCCCAGAATCTTGTTTCAATCCATAGGATAACCTTTTATTATTTTGAACAGCCTACTAACTTCTTGTCAAATATGTACAAGTTTTCTCTGCTCACTTGTCCGCTGCCCTATTTCACATGCGTAAGAGACTGTAAGGTGTTTATCTGAATACCAGTTTCATAAGCTTTGAAAACTCAAAGGTTACGAAACCCAAATGCAAGAAAGAACACATATGATGATAAGTATCAAAGAAATTGACAGTAGACTTTCATTTTAAAAAAGATAACATTCCAAATAAACTTTATCCATTTTGTATCACTCAGTGAGAAGAATTACCTGAAACAAGAGCTGCGAATATCATAAATTTTGCTTGTAATAAGCATTTCTTTGTGTTTGGTTTGATATCGACACCATTTCTTTTCAACTGCCTAATAGTCAATGTAAATACATGTAAATGAGTAATTGTGTCTGGAATGAGATAACACTATCATAATGGCTTTTGATCCACATTCAATGCTTCAGTCCATATTTGGTACAAGAGGAATTTGACAAACCCGTACTTTTGAAAAGCCTGCTGCTCAGTCATCCGTGGCAGCACAATTATGAATATGGTAATATTAGACAGCGTATAAGTTACCCTTACCATGATATATGATTCAAGCCAGGTCACATAGGTTACAACTTTCTAACTATAAGTTACCAAAGTTGGGTACACTTGTTTTTGATACGCACTGTAGAGGTTGTTGCAATCCACAGCAGTCATTGATTTTGCACAGAGGGGTGGGGAAAACAAATTACCACCCCCTAACCCTCTTTAACTTTTTAAAGACTAAACCAATGAGCGGCTCTACATAATATACCAAACAGAATGGAAATCATACTAGAGTTAAAGAATAACTTTTATATGGACTGGTGTGCATAAGCATAACTTTGACATAGACACACACAAACAAAAATCCAATAACTTTTAAAAGGAAGACCAACTATTAATGATTGTGTAGGAGAGTGCATATACATGTATGCATGTACTGTACATGTAGGCAGAAGGGAATATCTTTATCACATAGAGCAACAGAGTGGAAATGGGAACAAAATAGACAAATGATTTATTCAAAGGAGAAAATTATGCAAAGAATATCTTTGTACAGGGAATAAATAAAATATATCTACAAAAAAAAAAAACAACAAACACAAAGAAAGGGAAATCAGATGAATATTGTTGGAGAAGAACATTATATTAAACAGTAAATTCAGAGAAAATATCTATATATTAATGTGAATGTTAAAGTGCTATATGTCTTTTCTCTCTATATACTCTTTTATGTTGTATGTATCATGTCACATGTACATTTTATTTATTTTCTCTGTGAATAATGCATGTAAACGCAACAACTTTCCTTTTGGACCAATAAATTTGAATTGAATTGAATTGAATTATCTTTGATGCAAATTATGCTTCAGTTTCCTTTATTTGTATACAAATTCAGACAAATTGCAAAATATTTTGGTAATGGGAAGATAACTGACCATGGTTACTTAATCTTGGGTAATTAATACTAGTATTCAGTGGTTTGGATCCTCAGGGAGAAGTGTATTATAAATCAAATTATATTTATTATTTTAGCTTTACCAAATCTATAGAACATAATGGAAATTGAATGGAAAACTGTATTTTCCAATCAATAATATGACTCATCTGTAAATATGTGAACATGTAGGGTCCTATTACATGTATATTAAAGATATGTAATAAATCGTTTTAAAATGGCATAAGAATAAGGAGAGGGAGAAAGTGGATTTTATTTCAAGTGCAACATGGATGCTTCACAATATACCATTGCTCATTCTGTCAATAGGCCTAATGGACTAAAACATTAACAAACATACTAGAAAATAATATTTTCTTTTCATGATTTGTCACAAGGTTTGGAAAACAAAAGTTGTTCAGTTTTCTATTAGAGGGATATCAGATGGATATAAAACAGGGTGACGATGTTAATGCAGAGTTGATAGTGAAGGGCAGATTAGGAAAGAGAAAAGGAAGACACTTTAATAGTAAAACATGTAGTACGTAAAGGGACTTTTTGGTCCTCTTATACAGAACATGTAGCTTGAAAAAGTCGAAGAAACTGTGCGGCAAATGTGATTTCTAGACCATTCTAGATGCATTTGACTGAAATAAGTCAACTTCTGCAAAAATTACTATCATGATAGCAGAAGTGGATCAATAACTGCTTTTCAAACATCATAAATTTCTTATACTACTGTTACAAATTTTCCAAACAGTGTTCATTCACATGTTAAAGGTACTATGTCCCATTTGCAGGCAAAAATGAAAAGCTTAAATTCCAAGGGCATTTGTAAGACACTGTACTAATTTAGAACTTCCCTAAAAACGAAAGGGCTTGAAAATGGCTTTAGTGGGAAAATAACAAACATTAGTTTTCAAATCGACTTAAGTGATTGCAATCACCAAAGTAATAATCTGATTTTCAGACCCTTTACCTAATGGTTGTACATGTATGCTGCACAAAGATTCAATCAGTTTAATTTTGGCCATTACAAGTAGTGGGTTATTGATATAGAAAATGCTCATGTACACCCTGTACCTGTTACAGCTCATTTTGTATGTTATTACCAAAGAAAAAGATGCCAGTCAATCACTCAATAGTGTATGACAGTAAAGTCTAGAAGGTAAACAGGTTTCCTTGCATAATTTGAATATTAGGACACTGCTAATGTTTACATTTCACAGATAGGACATACATGACATATTCATGCAAATTTCTACAGAATTTGATGTTGGCTGCAAAAGGGACAGACATGTAGTATTTTAAAGCCTAAGTCCACTCAAAAATAACTTACTTTAATAGAAGCAGAACAATCAAACAAACCAATCAAAAAAGTTTGAGCAAAATCAGATAACTAATAAGAAAGTTATGAATTTTGAAAAAGTATGTAAAACTGGAACAATGGAAATCACTACACAAATTGCCAATTTGGTTATCAGTTTGTGACATCACTGGTCATGTCCTCACTATTTATCAATTGCTTTATATAGTTTAATCCCATTCATTTCCCTTTAAAAAAAAACTTTATTAGTGCATCCACACAAAAACATATTACAATCAATCTAACTTGGATGCTGGTGTGAAGAAATAAGATTCTTAGGGAGAAAATAGGAAATTTATATTATCAATATAAAGAAAATAATTAGTGGATAGTGAGGACCTGACGTCACAGACTCATGAGTGAGTTGCCAATTTGTCTAGTGATTTTCAAAGTTTTTGATGTCATTACAAATTCATAACTTTCTTATTAGTTATCCGATAGCGCTCAAACTTTTTTTGATTGGTTTGTCTGATTTTTCTGCTTCTATTGAAAGTAAGTTATTTTTGGAGTGGACTTGGGCTTTAAGGGTGGTCCACAAACAAATATTCAAACTTTTTAATTTGAAATGTGGAAGAAGTATGAACTTATACTTGCAAAGCACAAAGTCCCTTGCAGCTGGGCTCCAGGGCTTGCTTAAGGGCTTTAATGTTCCTAGATATTCTAGTGCAATATGTGCCATCTATTGAAGCACTTTCTAACAAGTTTTATGACTATTATGTCATAAATAATTCTTGGTTGAGAAGGACTATTAATCTAATGCTGATTTTCATACTGATACAATCAAAATTCAAACCTATTGTTATTACATGGTATACACCCTTGTGGATCACGCTTAGGTTTATATGTACATGTACATACATGTACATGTACTTACAGTGTGTATCATGCTCTTTCTCAATCAAACTGATGACAAGATGGACTTTGACTACCATTCTGGCTTTGAAGCCAACACTTCAATTTGTTGGATCAAGAAACTCATTGGTTGGATGAATATCTTTGACAGTTCTATTCAATCATTCTGAAAATTGCAATTTTTCCTTCTACAGCAGATTTATTTCCAAAGTCATTTACCGGTACATTTCATATATTTGCTGACAGATAATTGCAGTCACTTTTGCAATCAATTAGTTACTCTATCCAGTTATATCATATGATCTCCCTTTCTCACTCTTTATCTCTCTCTTGCAGCTGCAAGTTCCAGGTTCTGTTTTAAGTTCATGCAACTTACAGGAATACATGGGTGTCATTGACAATAGGGTAAAGGAGGGTACTTTTGACAGACTTTGTTTCAAATCGGCATCCCAAATATATAGCTACAGATACTGGGTAATAAAGTGTACATGTACATGTACATGTAAATGTAGCTGCACAAATCTAGAGTCTGTTTATCATGCATTTTATAGATTTGGAGCAAATAATTTAGAACATAAATCGGTTCTACAAAAATTAAAACTTGGGATGAAAAATAGGAAATCTGAAAATGATTTACTTTTCATTTATAATTTCAAAGCGTAGCCAGTCGAATGGGAGGAAATAAATGCCAATATACCTCTTACATGTAGTGAGAAATAATTTGTTGTGATAGCTGATATTAATAATAACAATAATAATAAGATATTTCTATACCACAAATTGCAAAATGCCTCTAAGCGGTTTAGAAAGAAAATAGTTGAGAAGTTAAGGAAACAGAATTTGCATTACAAATTACATCAAATCAATTAACATTAAAACTTTGCAAATGAAAATAATACATGTCCATAATTACAAATCGCTTACAACCAAAATACAAATAGTTCAAAAATTAATAGTATCCTATGTTAATCTACACAAAATATAAAAGGCAAAAGATTAGAGGGCTATTCAAGAACAAGATTTAAAGAGATGTGTTTTTAGCATTGTTTTAAATGTATTTAAAGAACTGGCATTGCGAAATTGAAGGGGGAGATTGTTCCAAAGAAATGTAGCTGCAAAAGAAAGAATGACCATATTGTTTATAAGAAATAGTGTGAGACCGAGAGAGGAGAGATTGAGAAGCAGATCGCAAAGTCCGGACAGGAGTGTATCGAGGAAGGAGTTCAGAAAGATATGAAGGAGCGAAACCATGATAAGTCTTGAAAGTAGCATTGTTTTAATTGGTTGCTTTAAAAGCAGATATAACGCATCTACTTTAATACTAGCTAAAAGACATGTACATTAAAATGCAAATTTTCACCACACTTAAATTGACTTGCCTTGTCCCAGACTTCAAAATCCCTGTCTACAGTATCTCTCTCAGTCTGTTTACTTCTCTCCCTTTATTTCTATCTTGGCTAGGATGTAGAACTTTGCTTGAGTCTTTCCCATTCCACCATATTACTATTCTTGTAACCCCTCCAGATGATTTCCAGGTAAATTTGCAAGGGTTTCACTATCCCCACCTCCAACTTCACTTTATAAAGAAAGTTTGATAGTAAAAATTTGAAAGAAATAGTATTCATATTATTTGAATAGTTCGCAACTGGTCGCAAAATAGAGATTACTAGGTCAGTAGCACGATCAGAGACTTGATGCGGTGCTCATCATACATTTGAAAAAATCTTGGACTTGCATTTAAACCATAACATTTTGTAAACCGTTGTATCAAAATGAAGAGCAAGTCCATATATATGCAAATTATCAAATTTTTGGTTAAATTTTGGAATTATTTTAAAGTGATTTGTACGAGAAGAAAAAAAGAGGCTATAGTACTAGTACTAGTTAACGCCAGTAGGTAAGGTTCGTTGGGTGTGGGTACTAGTTGTGATTATGAACAAATTTGAATTTTTGTTTTATATCTCTTGATAGGGTATATACTGTATGGATGTCAATTAAGGCTACGTGATAACAATGTCATACTATCAGTAGGGGTGCTGGTCCGAGAATAAGGATCGTCCGCACAAACGAGGATCGTCTTCGTAAACGCAGACAGACGCGTTGGGAAAAAAAAGGATCGTCCACATTTTCGCTGATGTTTCTGATTTCCGATCCGCGCTTGGTGATGCGAAAAAACAGGTTCTGCAATGATTTTCTTGATGCATTTTACATTGACTTTGTACAGAGACTTTCACGTTATGACCGATAAATCCTCGGGAAGACGGACATAAAAGTAGACGGTGAACGCCAGGGCGCGAATCGGAAACCTGAAACCCGAAACCCGCAGTGCGCCGAAGAAAAAAAACAACGTTATTTTTAGGACGCATTTTGTCCGTGTATACAAGGATACCCTCGTTTATGTGGACGATCCTCATTCTCTGACCAGCGCCCCTACTGATTGTATTTATAACCTAGATCTACATCTACATCGATCCTAGCCATGCAGCTACCATTGCATTGACTCGAGGATGACAGCTATATTGTACATTAAGAAATTTGATTTCGACGTCATATGTAACCTTCAAGGACGTCAATCCGATACAGGGGGACATCATATCAAATGTCCCCACCCCATGTTTTGTCAGAAAAGGGAGACCACCAGGAACAACTAAAAAACACATTTTAAACATTAGTGCTCCTCCCCTTCCCCGGCCCCTCACCCTTATTCACCTGCTGGCTGATTCGATTTTGATTTGAGGCTAAATATTTTCTCACAAATTGGGCTCCCCCAATGCTCAAGCTCGGATCGATGCCCTTGGCAAGCTTACATAAACTTAGGTCCACGCCTAAAACGCAATCATTAGCGTCACGGTTTATCGATATTTTTATCGTATTCCATTCCACCCTGCAGGGCAAAACCAGGCCTGGCCATGGCCAGGGACATGGTCATGGTTGATGGTTCGTGATCCACCTCAGACCATAGGCATCGGCGCATCCCTGCCGGTATGCCGCGAGCTCCGGCAGTGCTATCATTTTCATTTGAATGCGAAGCAAGTTAGATTTAAAAAAAAAGGATGATTCTAAGACGCTGATACTGTAGTAGAACCTACCTTAATCAGATGGCTGAGCACATAATAGAGAGCTATGTTGATGTCTCCGCATACTACTGCAATGTTAAGGGTAGACCGAAAGCTTCAGTCTCTGATATCGACGGTTGTTCCGCTGAGATTGCATCTGGCTCCTCTGACCGCCTCTATACATAGACTGAAGTACGGCGTATGCAGTAGTGTGCGGAACGAATGGTTCGGTTCGGCCGGACCGCGATGAATGAGATATGCATCGAGATTTTTCACTCTTTACGTCTTCATATATCCAATTTGGCTGCAATATTACACTGAATATTAATTAAGATGAAAAGTAACACAGAAATATCTACTTTGACTTACGATAGCTTGCTCATTTAGATCCTATATTAATGATTAATCCGAGAAAGTCTTGTAGTCAACAAGATTTGTTGTCAGCCATCTTGGTTTAAGTTGATGAATATTCATTTTTTCTTTTCGAACGTCCAATAGCTACGTATGAGTCAGCCCGGCTTGAGCCGGTGATGTTTGAATATTCATAAGCCCAATATCAAACACGTGCTCTGATTGGCCATTGGGCTTGTTTTGGTCGGTTGACCCGGAAATATATCGGGCGGGTCATGTCATAGATTACCAGTTCGAATGCATGAACGTACCGTTTCCTTGGTTCTGAGATAAAAATTGGATAATTCATATACGTAAGTCCGTAAATTTTGCATTTAGAAATAATTCATTAAAAAATTGATAACTGTACATAGGAGAAAAATAGACATAGTATTTTTGTATCTGATTTATAAATCAGAAAATTAGATCTAAATAAGGAAAATCGTGGGAGAAAGTTTCGGGGTAACAAGTGCTGCACAATCGGCTCAATCTCTCCCCCCGTTGCGAGCCGTATTGGTTACCGTCTGTGTATGGGGAATGTCAACAAATGTCAGTTTTATTAAAGAATGACCCATACCAGACGGTTATTTCTGTCTATGTTAAGGGAAACCTAGCTTCGTGTGGTCTAGTTGTTTCAGTCTGGCAACCGTGTTCGTGAACGAGAAGAAAGATGCACACAGCTAGCTAGCTGGATGGAGACCTGGATGGAGCTCGATTGTCGGCCGGCCGGCCGGCGGTCAGATGCGAGCTTCCAGCGTACGTGGATGCGCCCGATTCAGAGCGAGTGCCAGTTTCTCGAAACTGTCATAAGTCTAAGTTCGTGGACATTATATAGAAATGCGTGTTAGTTCTATAACACACGTTTCAATAGGATATCTACAAAGTTAGACTTAATGACGGTTTCGAGAAACCACCCCAGATGTTCGGTGTCAGGTTCGGAACCGTCGGATCCAGTGGATTCCTGGGAGGCGCACGCCCCTTTTTTTCCGAAAAAAAAGGATTGAAATATTCACATAATGTTTATGCATTCGGATATGCCTCAGAATCTACAAAAGGCATCATATTTTCCGGGGCCCGCCTCCACGTAAAGGCTTCCTGCTTGCAATTTCGTACATTTCAAGCTCCCTCCCCTCCCTCCCTAGTAAAATCTTGGATCTGCCCCTGGTTGTATCACGGTATGGCAAAGGTAACCTGGCGCTACAGTCGTTCGTAGCAAACAAATATTACTGGGCGGTGTTGTCTGGTTAACGAGTCTAACCGCAAAACGTAGGCATAACTACGCCTCAATAGTATATAGAACGCTTCATACCCCATGGTACATGTGTTGTAACCGCGTCCTATGCACATGGTATCATTTTTACCACATTTGACGATGAGCATTGATGTCGCAGTTTGTATCGGGTGCCAGGGCCGTAGCCAGAGTTTGATGTTTGGGGCACATACATGTAATTGATCGACGTCCTGGGGAGGGGTCTATGAGGAGGGGTGTCTGATCTTAGAAAAAAAAATTTGGGCGTATTGTTAATAATAATTGGCAATCATTATTTTTTTCTTTGCAAAGAGGTCTTCGGCAAGGTTGCCCAGTGTCCGCTCTATTGTTTTTAGATGTCATCGAAATATTATCAATTGATATTAGATCAGAAAAAGCTATTCAAGGTGTTCAATTACCGGGATCAGGAGGTATGCCTGGTACTCAAGTGAAAACTAGCTTGTTAGCAGATGACACAACAATTTTCGTTGCAAACGAAATTTCAAAATATATCAAAATCAAAAGGTTTTCATTTTGGTGAATTAAATGTAAAACAATATAAAGAAATCACATGGTCTAATCAGTTTGTCAAAACATTCGGGTTTTTTTTAGTAAGAACATGGAACTACCTTATGAAAACACATGGAAGGAAAAGGTAGAACAAATTGAAAACCAAATTAAACAGTGGAAATTTAGAAAGTTGACATACTTTGGTAAAATAACTGTATTGAAATCACTTGTATTGTCAAAATATAACTTATATTATGTCAGTTTTTTGCAAATATCGATTTTATAAATAAACAAATTGAAAAACTCATTTACAATTTTATATGGGATGGTTTAGATAGAGTAAAAAGAAAAAGTATAATCGAGTCAACTGATAAAGGAGGTTTGAATATGCCAGATTTTGTTTTTGCAAAGTTTTGCTTTAAAAGTAAAATGGCTTAATAAGATAATGGAAAAAAAAGATCATAATTTTAGATGGAAGATTCTCCCATATTATTATTTGAACTATCTTGGTCCGAACTTTTTTGTGCTGAAGATGAGTTTCGTTAAAAAACGAAGATTTAAAAGTTCTAAAATATATACCTTTATTATATCAACAATGAATTTCGGCATTGAAAAAATGTCAACGTGTCGATAAATCATGTAATGAGATCACTAATATTAGAATGCAGCTGTCATGGGGAAACACATATATAAAAGACAAACAATTATATTTATGGTGGAAACATTGGCTAAAATCTGGAATATTATTTATTGGGGACATCATAGACGCCAAAGAGGATGTGGATATAAATCGGGCAAAATAATTATTTTGTATTAACAATAATTATTTATGTGAGGTTAAATTACTTTGGAGTTGTATACCTCGTGAAAAAGAAAATTAAAATGTGAAACTGATTTTTGTTCATATGAAAATACACCTCTTCATTATTTTGAATTGACACCAAAATAATGTCATAATATATCAGTTACAAAAATAAAGATGCCACAAATTATATATAAGGTATTAGTAAATAGAACTTTTATTAATCCAAATGTTCAAATTTATTGGGAATATTTTTTTGGAAAAAAGTTATCCTGGGCAAATATTTAGAAAATGAATTTGACATACGTCAAAGAAATACGATTAAAACAGTTTAATTTTAAACCTAGAGAATCTTGCCTTGACAGGGAAAATTATGGGAAGGAGGAGTAGGGGAAGAAGAAGGATACTTTGGATGGACAGTCTGCAGAAATTGTTAGAAGAGAGAGGAGTAAAATAACTGGGAGTGGTGCTAATGGAGAAGGCTAGGAGTCGAGGGTTGTGGAACAGCATGATCGCCAAAGTCAATCGATATGGCACTTAGAGAGAGAGAGACATTTTAGAAAAATCACATTCCTACAATTTTTGTGTATCTGTGATTAAGTTAGAATACATTTCATGGGTTTTACGTCTGTAAATTTACAAGTTCTGCACTCTGGCATTCACCTAGTTTTATACACTGATGTCTACGAAAAGAAAAAAAATCAACCATGTCTACGTATTCATTCAAGGGGGTACATTCGCTAACCTGATATACCAAAGCCGACAGAGGCCAGTAGTTCAAGTTGATAAAGCAGCCTCATTCACTTTATTTATCTTACCACAATCAATAAATTGCTGGTCATGAGCAGGCTACTTGGAAAATTTTAGAAGTTGGAGGGGGGACTCAGACTTACGGCTAAAAATGTACACGACTTTGTCATAAAAATAGAGCTGGTCTATGCCTCTGAACCCCTTCTTCAGCGGACACTTTTAATAATTAAAAAGGAAAAAAGGGAAAATTAAGACACAGAGAGAAAACAAGAAAACGATCAATAGAGGAAAGAGGGCAATGAATACTAAAATGTGTTATTTTTTCGCAGTATGTAGGCTGAGAGATTTTGTAAAATATTACATCACAACCTTATTAAAAGAAATAGCAAATTGTTTGTATTTACAAAGTCCTTTCGAAATGAAAAAAAATAATACTACTCGAGTAAATCTTTCTGTACAAGTGGTTTGCATAAATTGTTATTAAAAATTATAGACTCACACTAGAAACATGTTCTTTGAAACAAAAACGACGATAACTAGCTTAGTATAAATTATAAAAGCATCTCACATGAATTTCTTAATTTTGCCGAAACTTTGGAATAAAATGCGGAACTCGAAGAACGTTCATATTCTCGACCTTTAATCATTTTTTACAGAAAAGTTTGTCAGTGTCATGTTTATGGACGTAGCTTTATTTCATTTTCATTTTTTCTAGCAAATTGTACGAAGGAAATATTAACAATTTAATGATGGAAGCATAGGTTTGGAAGGCCCCCTGTTCGAGTAAAGAACTGGTTTCACAATTTTACTCCTTCCATGGGGGTGTCAGTATGTATTACGAACGAAATAAATCTTCAAATGCCTTAATATCTCTAACAAATATTGATATAGTGTCAGGTTAAAAATTATTGTTCCCTTTTAGAAATCTCCCCTTAATGCTTACCAATAAGTCACTTAAAGTGGATTGCGAGTTGCGATCAATCAAATACAAATTGGAAACTCTGTGACGTATCTTGCGAGTTCCTCTCCAACTTCTTCTTTTTTTTTCTCAGTTATTTATAATGAAATAGATTCATTTCATGCAGGGGTTGTATAAACATATTTACCACAATTATATTTAGGGTGCATGTACGATTTGAAATTTTCTTTAGGGCAAAAATAGAAATTTCTTAATTTGAGGTATAGAGCAAACGGGAGGGGAGCTCGGAAGATTTGTCACATAGTTGCTAATTCGTTATTCGATTGATTTAATAACAAGACAATAATACTTCAGCATAAATTATAAATTATTATGTTATACGATCATAAGACTTAAACCCACAACTCTCTCTCATCTATCGACGCACATGTTTGAGTGGAGGTAAAACCGTCCCTATTCTTTTGTCGGTTTGATACATTTAATGACTTCTGCCAGTTTTTGCGGAGCCATTAATGTTAATCATATTATTTTATTAGAGATTTCCAATCGGATTTTTTTAGAACTCGGAATGGCTGTCTATCCAACTACCTCGTTTTCTCCCACTTATTTCATGTAGCACCTTGCAGTACGAATTATTCCGAAGACAGCGGCTCCTGTTACTATTTGTCCCAAAGCAAGTCAAACATCTCCACTTCAAAATCATCATGTGAGGACCTATGAATGCATCCAGTCTTCATCAGATCTGAAAATGAACGAGACTTTCTCGTCAACCACCGACCAAACTACGACGATTACTGTACAGGACTATCCAAAGTGACTTGGTTGGACAGTTCAAGCTTGACCTATAGCAACTTTGCCGGCACCCAATGGACTTTTGATCATGGAGGAGGGTGTTTCCGAATTCCCCTGCCATGGTCGCATTACGAATGGATGGACAATCATTGTTCTACCGAGCACCATTATATTTGTGAGACAAAAAACGGTGAGTGCTGAGAAAGTTGTGTTTAATGATTCGGTGTAGTTGTACTTTGATTTAATTTTTTTAGAAAGCTTATCATAGGCCTATGCGAAATCCTTTTGTCAAAATATTATATATATATATATATATATACACAGTACATAGATTCAATTTAATTCAATTTATATCCACTTTAAAAACAATTTACAAATCAATAACAAATGAATATGAATAATAGTGGCGGGATCCTGAAAAGCACTAATTGGCTTATTCAAAATGACTGCTTAACAAGTATGGA
>CP137682.1:4258367-4280021 GCA_037976565.1 Mesocentrotus franciscanus | reverse complement strand
TATGTTATTGTTATGTTTGCAAATTTAAACATGTTACAGACAGGGCTATTGCATTAAAGTTGCTTTTGGATCATGTTTGCGATCATGTTCTTGGCAATATGTTAATGTGTAGATGTTTGGTGACGTTCTAATGACAATATCCTTATCATTCCGCAAATTTACAATAAAGAAATATGGCCCATTTCATTTTGTTAAATATCATTTGTTTCAATACACTCAGAGATTTGTATGTTAAAGAATCCAGAATCATTGGATCTGTTCTAAAACTGTATTTCTCTGTTATTTATGGTGTCTTCTAGTTCCGAAAGAAGTATCTTGACAATGGAATTACCAAACCTCTTACTGCTCTCATGTGTTATCTTGTACAAGAGGGTGCAAACATCAGTCAGACTAATCTCAAGAAACACACACCACTCAACTATCTGAAAGAGGCTGCCATTCGTAAAGTTCTGGAGCACATCGCTCGCAAGGTAGAAAGGTAAGGAAGTAATTCTTTTCCCCCACAAAACCAGCTTTAAGTACGCGACTCCATAAATAGGAGAATAACTTGAAGATAATTTTTCTGATTTACATTATCAGAATTATCAAAGTCATTTACTTTGTGAGACTTTAGCTTACAAAGTTGCAGCAACGTTTTTCAGACGAAAGGTGAAGAAGACTAGCCATAGAATACTAAAAAGACAAATGGGAGAATATTTCGGAATATACATGGACGACAACACTCCCAATAAGAAGATTTTTTTAAATTTATTTATCTTCTTTTTTTTTTTTCCTTTTTTTTTTTTTGGGAGATCTTAAGACAAAAATCCTCTATGACTTTCATGCTGTCTTTATAATTACAGTTTGATAGAAAGAGAGCAGGCCCCACCCTACCCTGTTTTTTCATGCCTTCTGCCGTATTTTTGGAATAGTGCTTACAAGTAAGATGGCAACGGTCAGTGATGTTTATTATGAGAGTGTACATTTTTGTTTAATCCTAATTAAGATTTAAAGTTGATTTTGCTTTCTGAACATAATGCTTGTTATGTCATAGATTGATCGACCAGCAAAATATAAACGACGAAAGGAAAAAAACTTGTTGAAAAACACTTCTACTTGCTCGATTTTTCCTATTATTTGTTGCTCATTAGTGAGCAAAAATAACTTTAATTCACAAACGTCTCACAGATTTCATTAATTTCCAGTCTTTAAAGATTCAGTAGAGGCTTCGTATGATATTGTGAGAATTCCTTTTCCGCCATTATGACCTTTCAATTGAGATGAGCTCACAAAATTAATGTAATGTGTTTCATTTCAGAGAAGAGCTTGGTGACAGCAGCTTTGTTAAGGTAGAAACGACTGACGGTGGTCAAGAGAAGCAGTCATCTCCTTCTAGTAGCAGGAGTAGTGTAGACCAACCGTTACGGGATCGCAATGATTCTTTGGAATCACCAACCGGCTCACTTTCAGGTTCGTTGAATGAAGAAATATGGTAATTTTGTTCTTCTTTATTGTTTTATCTAGTAAAAAAAATTGGCCTGGCATCAGTTTGAAAGGTAGCTTTGTGTCGATTAATGAAAGAGGAAATTAAGTAATAAACGAACAGATAAATATCAACACGCCGCATCTTATTACACAATTATATCAATGATTTTAAGCCCTTCACACAATGTCTCATTAAATAATCATTATACGATCATACAAACACGTTCAATCCTCACAGAATGAATGCGTTTGTAAAGCCCCTTGATTGAGTAAACCAATAAATAGAGGTTTCTTATGAATGTGAAATAGATTGTCACCATACTAGCTCTGTTAAAAGCCACTGTTAACCCCAACTTCATGTCTTCAGTCGTTTAGTTGTTATTTAGTCACGGCATGGTGTCAGCGGTGGGATTACACGCTCTCTGCATATTACCCCTGTCATAATGGTGTGACATACTCTTATATCGAATGGAAATGTGTGCAAAGTCTCTTTAAAGGGATTGGGTAGCTTTGTCTCAGATTCTGAAACAAAACCCTGGATCTAGCTCATGCTGCATTGATAATTATAAACCTTTAGATCAGTTAGGGACCCTGTGACTTTTACAAGCCGATCACCTGTTTGAAAAACAAGATTTTAATGATTGGAAATCAAAATCAAATTTTGCGTTTTCCTAATGGTTTTTATAGCACTACAGTCTATTGACAAAAACGAGTATGGTCAAACCGGTCAGTCAAAGATTTTTACTTTTTTGAGGCACTTCATGATCATTTTGGAGTGCAATTTTGTTTAGGGCTTCAATATTACACCATATCACAGACACTGATAACACGTAGGGCCATGCATCTCAGATTTAACATTGTTAAACGATGCCTTTAATGGAATTACACAGCTAACCTATGTCATTATGGAGTGACTTACTCTCGATAGAATAGACATGTACGTAAATTCTCTAATAATGGAAAAAAAATTGGCGACTTACTTCACTATAATTGAATGACCTAAATACAGTTATTCAGAATGAAAATACTGACGATAATGCACTTTTTCCCTGTCATAATGGAGTCACTTACTCATATACATATATAGCATAGATATGTGTGTAAAGTCTCTAATGATGGAGTTTGTGTACCTTACCCCTGACATAATGGAATGACTGGCTCTTATGTAGTATGGACATTGTGTGTAATGTCTCGAAATAATGGAATTACTTGTGTAGAGTGTGTGAAATGTCTCCCTTGACACATATACTGTTACAGTACCTTATCCCTTTCTTAGTGGAATGACTTGCTCTTATGTAGTATGGACATGACTGTGTAAAGTCTTTCATGGAGATCATGGACATTATCCCTGTTATAATGGAGTGACTTACTCATACACATATATAGCATGACCATTTGTTTAAAGTCTATCTCATTGAAGGTTAGGCACCGTGCCCCTGTCATTATGGAGTAACTTACCCTTACATAGTTAGTATGGACATTTCTTGAAAGTCTGTAATAACGGAGTTGCACACCTTACCCCTGTATTAATGGAGCAAATTACTATTAATAACGAATGGACTTGTGTGTAAAATCTCTCAGTACGGATATGATCACTCCTAGAGGAATCTCTTATTGAAGATTACTTCAATGACTACATTTCCTCTATTTTCTTGTATATTAATTCATGATAAAAGCTTGGTCAATTGTAAGCGCATTTCAGTACAATCATTTCCATTCTAAAAGTTTCTGTTAAATCAAGATTGCATTTCTGCTACCTGAGAATTAATATTGTTTAACATTTTTTGAAGATAATGTTTAAAGTGCGAAATATTACCACACAATTTTCTATCGAAAGTTAGCTCAAAAGCACTTAGTTATGTTTTGTTATACTAAAACCCACAATGGTATATTAAATGTATGCAAGCTATGCTAATTCCAATGCATCTTTTGGTTGTATATTTTTTCTTAGATGATTCTTTCTGTGGAGTCCACATCATAAAGGATCCTAAGAACGAGGTGAAGATGAAAGAAATTATTGGGAGAGGTGGCTTTGGTGAGGTTTGGAAGGGTCAATGGAGAGGTACACCTGTTGCAGTCAAGCTCCTTATTACAGACGGTAGTCAATATTCTGAAGTAGAGCAGGAGGTTGCAGTCCATAAGTACGCTTTTCCATCTTCTTTACCAACCTCATATGGTATCACTTCCCAATCATGTAACATGAATTCCCTTGATCGCACAGATGGGAAGAGGGAGAATTTAATTCCTTTTCCTTCAGACCTCGACCACGGAGAAAAGATAGGTTATAGTAACCATGACTCTTAACAAATAGAACATGTCATTAGAAATAAGCCAATGAAATTTCATACCTGTAGATGGGGTGGGAAATATAAATTATATCAGTTAAGTTTGATTAATCTGTACAAACTTAATTTTAGACTAACATTTAAACAAACTAAATGATACAAGTTTTTAGGGTTTCACTTCAAAAGTGAGGCATAATCTTCATGTTACCAGCAAATACAATTTTGTGTATTTTCATGGCAAATGGAATTGAACATGGAATCATTCTTTAGTTGTCTTGGCATAAATTCTTTTCTTAAAGAAGTACTGTGAATTATCCTCTCGCCGACGAAGTCGGAGGGGATATAGTATTTAAACGCTGCCGTCTGTCCTTCCTTCTTTAACAAATCTGGTTTCCGTTCGATAACTTTAGTAATGTTTGACGGATTTTAATGAAATTTGATAAGAAGGTACATGGTATCTAAAAACAGCATAAGTTCGATTGCGGAGTATATAGGTCAAAGGTCAAAGGTCATAGCTCATTAAATATGCACAAATACCCAAATCTGGTTTCTGTTTGATAACTTTTATAATGTTTGATGGATTTTAATGAAATTTGATATGAAGGTACATGGTATCAAAATACAGCCTAAATTCGATTGCGGAGTATATAGGTCGAATGTCAAAGGCCATAGCTCATTAAATATGCAAAAATACCCAAATCTGGTTTCCGTTCGATAACTTTTATAATGTTTGACAGATTTAAATGAAATTTGATATGAAGGTAAATGATATCAAAATACAGCCTAAGTTCGATTTCGGAGTATGAAGGTCAAAGGATAAAGTTCATAGTTCATTAAATATGCGAAAATACCTAATTATATATGCGAAAATTTGGTATGAAGGTACATGGTATCAAAAACACAGCCTAAGTTCGATTTCGGAGTATGTAGCTCAAAGGTCACAGCTCATTAAGTATGCGAGGGGATGCTACGCTTTGTTTTGCGTTGACTTGTTTTAAATGTTAAGGGGTTGGAAAATTGAAAAGGAGAATTTTAAAATCATTTTGGGGGACTCTTGTTTTTTCTATGCAGGCGTGCTCTTCACCCAAACATTGTTCAGCTTATGGCAGTTGGCCACCAACGTACACTTGGAAATGCTATGATCGTTATGCAGCTCATCGATGGGAGTAATCTCAGTAGGGTCATCTTCGAGGTATGAAGAAAAACAAATATTAGACCACATTATATGATAAGCATAAAGATGAATGTTACTGCATGACATTACCAATTCTGTAGTGTCTATAGATTTATTTATCAATATCATGTTTTCTTTCATTCATTGAGATACCAACTTGTATGACAGCAATATTATGAAACAATTCTAGATGAACTCGTTCCAAGGAAATTTACCCTCGGGCAGCTACCCACCACACCCTCAGACAATCGCCCTACTAGGAAAATTATCCTGGACAAGCACCTGTTAATTACCCCCTACTTTTCTGAGAGAGATGATTAGAGAGAGCAGACTGGATACGTGAAGAGGAAAGATGAAGATAAACTGATTAGATGGGCAGCGAGAGGAAGGAAAAAGACAGGACCCAGGAAGGAAGAGGTGGATAGAATGTATTGAAGAAGACAATCAAGAAATTGACTAGGACATGACTACAGACAGGACGAGATGGATAGCGGTAATGAGGAGATCCGACCCCCTCCCTTAGAGGGGACCCATGGGATGATGATGATATGATGAAAAATGAGGTCTGAGGGTAATGTGGATAATTGTCCTTAAAAGTTGGTTTTGTAAGAGGTAGTTGTCTAGGGATAGAGTAACTCAAGGTATTATTGTCATATGAATGCTTGTACTTGGATGATTTTCTCTTGAAAGTTATGCTTGTGCATATTTATATCACTCTACCATCTTTAATTACCCTCCAACCCTTTTAAACAATTTTGTTGCAGGATGGTAATCCGTATGATTTCATGCAGAAGGTACGCTTATCTAGGGATCTTCTGTCAGCTATCACCTTTCTCCACCACTGTAAGATACTCCATCTCGACATCAAACCACAGAATGTTATCGTAAGTCTTTTTTCCTCATATTTTCCTCACCTCTCTACCTCTTTGTCTCATTCTCTTCCTCACTTCCTTATACCCTTGCCTCCATTTCTCTCTCTCTCTCTCTCTCTTTATTTAAGTCTCCATTATATTATCTCTCTCCGTCTAGTCTCCTTTACTCTCTCTTCTATCCCATCATACATCCCGTCTACATATCGAAAAGTTTGCTTGGATTTGTCTCATAAAAGAAGTTGACCGCAATTAACTCCCAAACAGTTTTTAGTGCATGGGTCACGGGCCACTGGCTTCATCGGGCAGGTACAGTAGAGATCGCGGGCAAGTACCCATTCGCCCGCGGGTAACCCGCGGGTTTTTACATAGGCGCCCGTGCAAACTAGTGCGAATGCCCGCGGGCGCGATGGGTACTTGCCCGCGAGCTCTACTGTAGTTCCATTATGTGAATGGGTAAATTTCGACAACAATATTCAACCAATAAAAACAAGTTTAATATCAGAAGAAAGCTAACGATTAGATTTTTCATTAGCTGCTCACCCCAAAGCCGCTTGACCACAATGAAACAAGTGAGGACTTGCGAGAGCGACCGAAGTGCAATTGATAATCGCTAGTTTGCTCTTCTCCAACGAAAAAAGAGACGACATTGTGCTGGAATAGTATTTTTTTTCGACAAAAGGACAGAGAAACTGCATATTATTTGTTTATATTATACTTTTTGAAAGGTTATTCAAGTGACTCCCGGGCACCTCAATGCTGAAAAGAAACGCACTTTTTCGAAAAATTCACTTTTTGATGCAAAAATGCTCATTTGTTCTGTGCACGCAAGTCAGATTGAGCAGATGATACAACGTTTCCATATGGCAAGAAGTCAAATTGTTGAGAGGGCATTATTGTCTCCTATTCATTGATATTTCCATTTCGTTCTGAAAACTTATGTCAAATTTTGATTGATTCATGGAGGTTGTGAATAAAATAAATTTACACCTGGCATTTTACACAAAAACTTGTAAATACCACCATCATGAAAAAGTTCTTTCAGTAATGCATACAACCTTGAGGCATATTCATCTATGTGAATATGAAATATGAAATGCATTCTTTTGACAAGCTACACCAATTTGTTCTGTTTTTCGCCATCTTGTTGTGCTCAGGTTGAATCAAGGACAAAGAAGCCATATTTATGTGACCTTGGTCTTGCGCACATCAAGACGAGGTCAACCATGTCACGTGCCACCATCTTGCCTGCCAGAGGTACATTCATGTACATGCCTCCGGAATGCTGCACATCTGAGGATGGTAACATGTCCGCCACATCGGCATCCGATGTCTGGGCCTTAGCCTGTACGTTCCTTGAGTTTTTCTCGGGACAATACGTCTGGCCCAGGACCATTAATCAAATTGCTCTAATCTGTAAGTTCATGGGCGCTGATGTCATACCAGCTAGTGTGGAGAAACTCGAACCAAACATCAAGAAGATTGTGAAGCCATGCTTTCAGAAAGAGCCATCCAAACGTCCGTCAGCCGAATCGATGATGCAGCAGTTCAGTGGGCTGATGTAAAAACAATTTTTTACGCCTGAGGCCCGTTCAGATATGTCGCTTTAAACCGCAGTGAAAACCTGCCATGGTTTTTACTTGTAAATGAGTGACAACTGCGCGCAACAATGGTCCTGCGCATATTCCCTGAGCTCTGTGTAATAAGAGAAAAAATGTGAAGCACATTATTGCACTTTACGTCTACATGAAGAAGAAAAACCGCGGTTTTGCTGCGTCATATGTGAGCGAGGCTTTATTAGAGCTCGATTATTATTTTGTCTGTATAATACCATACGCAGAATGCATACTTGATCACTGAAGTTACATCAGTATTGTGAATGATACTCCACAAATGAGTAGTTTGGCATCATGTTTGATTATTTTTTGTAGTTAAATTGCATCTCATGACATAAGCTGTTAAATATCAGATATATATTTTTATCGTAACAAGAATTATATCAGACACGCACTTGACAGTACTCCCTTTTACCAGAGTTGGGTGCATTGACCGTTAGGGTTTCATTTGATCTATGCAATAAAGAACTACATAACCAATCAAATCATCTGACGAGACTTTTTAATAATAATAATAATAATAATAACAACGTTGCTTATAAGGCGCTTACCACCGAAGTCTCTAAGCGCTATAACAAACAGAATAGACTGATAAACAATTACATATTAAACAAAACAAAAAGTGCAAATAAACCTACAAATTACAATACATATGAAATACACATCAATGTGAACAGAGTAAGTTTATCATTAAAAGCAATTTTGAATAAATTTGTCTTAAGAAATAAGTGGAATATTAATCAAGTACCACCAGTAAAGATCGCTCCAGTGTCTTACAAGTAATTTGCAAAGCTTTTTTCTATCACGGGTCGTGAAATAAATACGAAATTAAATTAAATAAAGGTGACGGACAGTTGCCCGTTTTTTCTCCAAATGTCACAATTTGCGATGGACGCTGTACCATGAGATTGGAATTGACAGAATGGTGCAATAGCTTTGCCTTTAGCAACTGAACTTTCTGTATTTTATTTACTATCGAATTTTAAGTATTTTCGATACCTACTCAGGAAACTTTTTATACAAATTCCTTGCGTTTCATTGCTTCCTTTTCATGACCAAAATGTGACATTATCCGTAAAATATCGCCTCTTTTCAAACATAGAAATGCAAAGCACTTTTTGTCAATCATCATAAGGAACAGCATCATCCTTTTTCCTTGATCAATAAGTCAATAAGTTATTAAATTGCATTGGCGTTAGGGTTGTATGATATCATATCTGAAAATAAGAGCTCCTGTGATCGGTCCGATACTAATGTCTAGATTTATGATGACGTACCAAACTAGATCAAAACTATTGTAGTTTTATGGTGTTGTACATATTACTGAGGTTAAGTACTGTCACTTTTCAGTTCACCCATTTGTTTATAACATAGCATTTCCATTTTAATATTGCTAAAATCAAGTGCTTTTTATATTACTTAGAGCCTGGTATCCACCTGTTCTTGTATACATTATATGTAATAAACTTATGATAGAGTTACGCTTCTTTGTCAGTTGAAATTGCCTATGCTTGATGTAAAACTTGCCATACCCTATTATGAAATGGTATAACCCACCCAGATGATTAATTAATAACTTAATTATGTCATTAATTTTATTTTACTTGTATATGCCTTACTTCTTCGATTCAATTCGATCAAAGAGTCATTGAATATTCTTATATTCAATGACTTTTCCATTTTTAGTGGTTTTGAGATATGTCTATTTGGTTTATTATATCAATTCTATGAAAATATCTCTCTGTTGTTTTCTAAATCTATAATTACCTGACCCTTATATTTTGTGACAAACCTATTCTTTCTGCTAGCATATTGCCTTTGAATTTACAAGATAGGCGTATATTTGATTTATGATTTCCGAGACTTTATTTTATGGTAGTTTTGAAAATGGTTAATTGAATATTCCAGAATCTTCAAGCAACTGCTAGTATATTCAAGAAATATATATTTGTATTGTATGTTTAGGGTATGAGATTTAACACTTTCTCAAAGATATACAAACAGTTGCGTTGATTTACAAAGTATCTCTTTTGATTTGGGTCCAGAATTCCCTTTGCTACAATGTAGATACATCTGAAACAAACCAAAGTTGTCATATTACATTGCATTATATTATAATGTATTGTATTGTTATAAATACACCAAACATGTAGCTAATGGCTGAAACAATTTCCAATGTAAAAATTAATAGGGTAAATTTTACATTTTAACATTTTTAATAGATAAAATAATGACAAAAAAATACACTATTGTAGGTCTCATAGATTGGATAATTTTATTTACATACTTTGTATGTAAGTTTATGAAACGTGTTAGATGATTCTTGATATGTTATACGAATCACATGTACTCCAAGGCCTCTTACATAGGAGTGTCGGTTAACCATAATGAGTCGGGGGCATTATGCCCTCCGCGATTTTTCTGATTGTTCGGGAACGCATACGGATGACGCCCCGCCGCTTGATGAATTTTTTCTTTCGAATCTTGCGCATCTTTTAAAACAATTTTTTTGAAAATCGGACGTACAGTTACAAAGTCACATGGCCTTTTGTCTTTGCATGTCAGCCCGAAAATCGCTCATTTTCGTGATTTGTGGTCAAACATATAGAAATATCATTTTTCCTAAAAAGAGATCAAACATTGGTTATTTGGTCTCGTTTAAAGTTTAGGTGTTTGTTTTGGGGGTCAAAATTCTTGAATTGTAGTTAGAAATGAAATAAAACAACAAAAACAAGAAATAGCATAAAAAATAACCTGGCTCTTCCAATTTTTTTGTCGTATTATTATTCAAATGGTCTAACAAATATATGTAGTGAAAAAGAATGCTTAAATATGAAGAATATATGATTTATGGGTTAAAATCTGAATTTTATGACCTTACTTGCATAAATTACCATAAATATGCAAATGAGTGATTTTTTCAAAAAATTGAATTTACCATAGTATTCTATACACTTCACTAGACATGCATGCAAATTTTCGCGGCGATCGGCTGTGAAAGGGGGGCCATAATGCCACCCCCGGTACTAGAAAGATCTCAAATACCCCGGCCTCATTAGGGTTAAATAACGCTCTACAAAAAATTATGCTTAAGCTCCAACCGACTCTAATTGGTTGATGTCACATCCGTTCGTTTTGTTTTGTTTTGTTTGCTTATTAAATATATGTTGAAGATGCGACTCGTTCGACAGTCAATGTTTTTTGTCAACAATAATGCATTCATTTATGAAGCAGAATTATACCATTATAATAAATAAGCCAAAGTTTAATACGACTCTACATTTGGAATAACTGATATCTTTTTATAAAGAAAAATGTGTACAGTATTGTAATTGTGGGAGTTAAGCTCATTGAACCCCACCCCTACACACACACGCGCGCTCGCACACACCCTTACTCTCAGTCATAGCATGTGTTTGCAACTGTGCATAGTATACAGAACTGCAATTTGCTTTTTTCATATTCCTTTTATCAACCACTGTCCACTGACAGAGATGGTCATTGCAAGTCGATTTCTTTGATCAGCAGGTATCAAAGTATGAAGCATTTCATTTCTGATTTGGTCAATAAACTAGAAATTATTTATTTTTCCTGACTACCATGTTTATTCTGCTTTAATTTTAATATATATTGTTTAATCTTTAAGCACTTGTTATCTACAATTTTATTTATTTATAATGATGATGATCATTATTATTCTTATCAATTATTATTTTCATTATTATTATTGTTATTAGTAGTAGTAGTAGTAGTAGTAGTAGTAGTAGTAGTAGTAGAAGTAGTAGTAGTAGTAGTAGTAGTAGTAGTAGTAGCAATATTATTACATAATATGGCTTGTTTCATGACACATTGAAAAAAGCAACATAAAAAGAAACGAACCCCGACTCGATCTTCTCCAGATCACACACAAAAGCAACATTTTTCAATTACATGTAATTTATTAGCGAACATATTCTTGCATGAATTCACTGAATGTGAGAAAAGTCCTTCTGTCAAACCAGTCTTAATATCTATCCCTTGCTTTGAACAGAAGATTCCTCGCATTAAGCTGAGCATAGCTGATCGGTAAAAATGTTTCAATAAGTACCTCCTGTACAGAATACATGAACACACTGGCCTGGTCAGTGGCGAAGCCTAGCACCGGGTAAGGTTTGTAAAATACGACTATCGCGAGTGATGAGAGGGTATGGATGGGGAACGGTATCATCTGTTGCGTTCTCATCTCCCCAACAAAAATCTCTCTCTCTATCTATCTATCTCCCCCTCCTCTCTCTCTCTCTCTCCTCTTTCTTTCTCTCTCTCTCTCTATCTATCTCTCCCTCCTCTCTCTTTCTCTCTTCTCCTTCTCTCTTTCTCTCTCCCTCCTCCCCTCTCTCTTTCTCTCTCTATATATTTCTCTCTTCTTTCCCCTCTGTCTCTCCCCCGTTCTCCTTCTCTCCCTCTCTTATGTAAAACTATGGGTGTTATACGCCCCTCTTTTGCAACTTGTTAATGTCGGGTTTAAATGAAAAATATCATGCTGAAACCCATATATATAGGGGCGTTAACTTTATGTACAAGTATGCCGGTCTATAACCTCTTTGCTTTGGGCAATCGAAATACTGTCAAAATGTAAATCAAGATAGGCCTAACTAAACAAGACTTACGGATTGTCGCTTTGGACAAAGGTCAAATATTTCACAATACGTTTAACAATTGGCTTGTAATTCCCCCCGTACACCGCAGTTGATACAACAAACACTGTCAGCTTTGAAGAAATACGAAAAATAAACAACTGAACTACTGGAGTGATATATCTGAACACATGATACAGGCGTGATCATTTAGAGTGTACAATGTACTTCGAACTCCTTGCTTCGACCGACATATACCATCGATCGGTCTTGGCAAGATTGTCACATGTGTTTATATTAGGTATTTGATGGCGGATGTTCCGTTTCCTGATCTACTAATACATCAACCTGTGAGTGCTGTAATTGGGGTCATACTGCCCTATAGTTCGTTGCTATCACATCATACCTGTCAGTCTCTCTGATGAAGGAGATACATGTCTGCTACCTGGTCTAAGATCCACAATGACACGTTGATACTTCTACATGGGCGACACGGCGAATACACAATTGTGGTAAGTCTCGTAAAGCAGTTGAACTGACATGATGGCACTTTTCAACCTGAGGCAATTGCAAGAGCCTTGTGAATCACCTAATGAAATGTACAGTGATTACGCAAAGTCGAACATGATGTCTGTGGGATGTGGTATTGAAATTGCATTAAGAGTTGATTTCTCGAAAGTTTTTGAGACTTGTTTTCCATCAAATTTCTTTGGTTTCAGTCAATAGGTAGGTCTATATAGTGCCATTACAAGATTTCTTACTGCTATGTTTTTAATGGATCTTAAGTAGAGCTATAAGTAACTTGTAGATGACAAATCATTTCGTTTTATGGTCTGGTTCTAATCTCTATCATTCTCCATTTAATTCAATGTTGGAAGAGGACTTGGGAAGACCGATCAATGTACCAGTATCACTAGAATTGACATGATCGCATCAATCTTATCGTCACGTCTCTTCAGTTTGAAACAAACAAAAAAGAGGGAAAGGGTTTGCTCGATGTGAGCCTTTTGAAAATGTTCAGAGGAAGGAACTGATTTCAAAGAAGCGAATATAAAAACTTATGTCAATCAGGGATCCCAATGACAATGGAAATCTTTACTAAATATAAACAATATAAACTTGAAATCTCGAATTCTAATAAGGCGTGTAGGGCGGGGGATATGGCCTGCAGCCCGTTATAATTATTAGATTACCAATATATTTAACAGTGGTCTTCTCATATCTGGCATCAAGGTGTTCTATTTTGTAATTTCAATATCTTATTCAGTATATTTTGAAATCGAAATCATAATTTTTACTCAAATAAAATGACAATTTATTGACTATGAAGTTTTGATATATAGCTTGAGTATTTTATGTAAACTCGAAAGTCGATGTATTAATGGGCAAGAGACGTTAGTCCCTCGTTGTTTATTCAATTTGCTTACCACGCTTCGCAATGAGTACTATGCACCGTGAGTAAGTTTTTTTCAGACCATTGACCTTGGCTGACAATAATACAGTAAACAGTGGGAGGGCGGGATAGGAGAGTGGTTATGACCATGGGTTTGTGTTAGGTCCATTTTATGATCGACAGTACTTGGGGCAGCGGCAGCGCACTGGGATCGAGGGTTGTGGTGATCTCCCCATTTTTCATGATTTTTGTCAAACATTTAAGCAATTTTCCGCAAAATTATACATCTACTGGAACTAGGTTAGTTCCCAAATCTGTACTCTTTTTTTTCAGCGGCATACTTTGTAACATTGCTACAGTGATTAACAAAGCCACGGAGATAAATCTCATTGACTCAACTAAACATAGCAGTCTATTACTGCATAGTATTTATAGCCCGCTATGTTGTAAAAACAAAAGAAAAACAAACAAACAAACTATATAGGAAAATGCAGGTATTGGCGATTTCGAAATTCATTTATGACTCATCATGTAATAGCAATGTCATATTGATATGAAAACATCACACAACTTTAATCTGATTCATAGACATACAATGCGAAAATATTTGATAATAGGTAATGATACCGGGAGTAACAAAGGAAAATCTTTGTATCGGGTTTGCCGGCTAAGATTTACTAATTAGGTATTAATGATATAAAAGAAACGAAAACTATTGGAGAGCTATATGTATTATCAAAATATACAGTATTTATAGAAGTGTATAAACAGGATATCTCAATCAGATAACGGGTATACCGTGTGAGTCAAAAAAAAAATTCCACCTAGAAAATTGCTAATTATTTTAAAAATCTATGAACAGTAAATTATTATACATATTATGAAAGAGCGTTTTATCCCAAATCATCTGGTATCATTTTTGTGTGGTATGTGTTCACGCTTGGATGAACAGGTTGCATTGTTTGCGAAAGTGCAAAAATCGACCTGCGCCAAAGTGATGCCAACAGTATGTGATATGTTGGGATTAAAGTGAGAGAATGAATTGAATGTATCAAATGAGATGCATTGCATATGCTTTTTGCAGAAGCAAAGTCACACACACGCGCGCAAAACTGTTCGTTGATATTTGATATTCGATATTTGATATGTGTGGCATGATTAATTTTGTTTGGGATGTTATTTGGATCTGCAATGACCGAATTAATACCCAAATCCCAATCGTTTTATTCAAACATCACATAAGCAACTTTGGCGCAAGTCGATATGTGAACTCTCGCAAACAATGCCTCTTGTTCAGCAAACCCATTAACCTACATTTAATCTTCATCGTAATCTCTTGGTTTGGGCCTTCTCTTTTCTTTGTGAATGATTTTTTTCGTATTTTGATAAGAATTGCATTGCAATAAAAGATGGTGCCAGTCATTCGCAGCCCATAGAATTGATTGTGGTCTACTTCGACAAACCTGGGTAGAGGGTAAGTGAGGAGATATAGATTTAAAGTGCCTTGTTTAAGAATTAGACTTTCGCCCAAGATCTACGTCCCTCGGCCTAGTATTCAAACCACTCGACTAAAACGTTCTCAAACGAAGTTGAATAAACTTATACTCGTATACACCAGAGGCGGCGCTCCGGGGGAGGGGACAGGGGACACAGTGCCCCCCACTTTTCAATTACCCCAAAAGTACATAGGAAAAGTGTCCACTTTACTTTGAAAAGTGCACCTATTACTTTTCACATATGATAAGTGTCCCTTTGATTTTTACATGTGCCTCTTTTTCTTCGACAATTTCCCATTTTCCTTTGCAATAAGTGTCCATTTTCCATTCTCATAAGTGCCCCTTTCCAGGTACGAGAAGTGCCCCTTTTCACTTTTGATAATTGCCCCCTTCACCTCTGATAATTACCCTATTCAAATTTGACAAGTGCCCCTTTTCCTTTGTAAGAAGTGCCCCTTCCCCTTTTAATAACTACCCCTTTTAACTCCGATAAGCGCACCTTTTATTTACACATGTGCCCCTTTTCCTTTCTAATAAGTGCCCTTTTTCCTTATGATAAGTGCCCCCTTTAAAAAAAAGCTCCTTGTCATAAATGCCCCTTTTCACTTATGAAAAGTGTCCCTTTTCATTCTCATAAGTACCCCTTTTCATATCGGGTCAGTGCCCCTTTTCAATTCTGACAATTTCCCTTTTAACAATGATACGTGCCCCTTTTCCTTTTTAATTCGGGACCTATCCCCTTTTCATAAATGCCCCTTTTCACCTCTTATAAATGCCCCTATCATAATCTGATGGGTGGCCCATTTCCCTCGACACATGCCCATTTACCATTCTATCCCCTTTTCATAAATGCCCCTTTTCACCTCTTATTCTCATAAGTGCCTTTTTTCATCCCTGGTGAGTGCCTCTTGTCAGGTATAAGAAGTGCCCAATTTTCACCTTTGATAATTACCCTTTGTACTTTGACAAGTGCTCCTTTTCTTTTCTAATAGGTATCTTATCCCTTTCAATAAGTGTCCCCTTTTCCTCTCATCATTAAACGTGCCCCAAGTTTAAAGCGACTAAGAGCAATTTCCCCCAAAGCTCGCTTGCTAAACTCACTCGCATTTATAGATGATATAATTATGTTACTTATCAAAGGTCTTTTCAGTCTTCCGTAGTGAGAATGTGCTTATAACCCCATGAGGATTGGGTTTTTTTTTTCTCTTTATAAGATGTAACTTTTCGCACTACGACCTCACAAATGAATATTCAGACCATCACACCAACTGCAAAGTATGCTGCTTAAGCAATATCTTGTATGATGTAGAAAGAAAAACAAATATTGAAAGCATCCCAGATAATGTAATCACAATGTAGGGGTATATATCAATGTCTAACAAAAATTAAAATTTCGCTTTTTCCCAGAAAGTGCCCTTTTTTGTTGGTACCCCCCCCCCACTTTGGAATTCGCTCTGCTGCCCCTGGTATACACAGAATATTTAGCAGCATTATAATGTTAAAAAGAAAAACAAGAAGTAAGGAACTACAATGTAGACTCTATCAACTGTAATAATATCTCGTTTATTAATAAGTCATAGGCTTCATTTTCTAATCATGTTTGTAACAATATTTTCTACGGTAAAAATTTGAACGAACTGATGTTTATACACACTTTCTACTATGGCAAATAAGATGTATATACTATAAATCACTAATCAATATAACAATATCTGCTCCCTAAATCCATTTAGGGTGTCAATTTCCTATTCACGTTTGCATTAAGATTTGCAAAAATATAGGCCTAAATATACGTGAGCATGTTTTTCTTAGACGAGGTGATTCATGCTGTGGAAGTTTCCTTGGGCACGTTGTAGAATCGAGATAATATTTACTTTAGAAAAGAGAATGTATGTGATTACTTTCGTTTTTTTTTTTTTTTAATCCTTTGAACCTAGACAAATGTCTTGGAGAGCAGCAATGATATATTAACGGTGTAATGACGATGCAAACGTATAACATGTTTATATGAGAGGAGTGAATGATTACATACAAGCATGACTCAATTATTATCCATCAATATTTAGGAATAAACATGGTTTAATTGGTACATACGGATACGGACCGGAAAGACCGTTGATTGTTAAATGTCTATTAGGCGTCAATTTATTTAGGGTTAGTAGTCAAGGGGGGCTGAGAGGAATATTTAATAATATAAATGTGATTTTTAATGAAGAATTCCTTTTCACGTTAAATAGTATGATCAATGATAATCAACACACACACGTGCACGCACACACATGCACACACACACACACACACGCGTACATACACACACACCTATGGAAGGCCGTTCGTGCCATTATTCGTTTGGGGCATACGTATGGAACGTGGCATACGTATGCATCTGCCTTAGAAAACGTATGCTAATTGACCAATCGCCGCCTGTTATTTAGCAAACGTTTGCACAGTGCGATAGCATACGTATGCAAGTTTATTATGCCCGTTTCCATACGTATGCGCAGTATGCTAGTAAATTGATTTTCAAGTCAACCAATCAAGTCCGCTGTTACAAAGCTGCTCAGCTCAGTATGTACGGGGTGCGTATTTTTTATTTACACGCTATCGAGGGGAATTTCTCGATTAATTCCAATGAAACCGCTCGCGAAGAGTCTAGACTGGATAGGAGAGCTCATACGCTAGTGTGAATTTACATCGAGGACAAAGTTTCCTTAACTTTTTCTTGAAACACTTGGATGGTTATGGATCTGTTTGTGTTTCTAATCTTCAAATATTAATATTATTCTGCATCAAATATAAAATATTTGATTTCTACTGTGGTATGTAAAGGCATGAACTTACGTTAATGCATGTACAGTACGTACAAATATATCTTTTTTAACCAAGAAGGTGCACTATGGTAATACATTTTAACAAACACATCAACATATTACCTAGACATCTCATCACCATAGCCATTTTAAAACCATATATTAATGATACATGTAAAATATAGATTGAAGGAATTCTAGTCCATTGGCTGTATCCTGAGTGTGATTTATATAATGAATTTTGAGTAATATTTGCATCTACCTGTAGTTGAAGACAGGCGCGGATCCGGGGGGGGCCTTGCCCCCCAAAAAAAAAAAAAAAAAAGAGAGAGAGAGAGAGAAGGAAAAGAAGGGGGAAAGGGAAAGGGAAAAAGGAGAGAAAGGAAAAGAAAGAAGGGAAAGAAGAAAAGAAAAGGGGAGGAAGAAGGACAATCAGGGCCGAAAGGGCCTTGCCTCCCAGGCTGTTTCCTCCCCCATCAAAAATATAAGAGAGAAGGAAGGAAAGGGAAAGAAAAATGGAAAAGAGGAGATACAGGGAAGGGAAAAAAGAGGAAGAAGAAAAGAAAAGAGGGGGGGGGATATCAGTTGCAATTTTCCCTCCAACAAGTTGTGGATCGGGACCAAAGGGCCCTTGCCCCGCCCCCGCCAAAAATAAAGAGAGAAAGAAGGGAAAGGGAAAGATGAGAGCTAAAAGGTAACAAAATAGAGGAAGAAGAAAAGTAAAAGGTGAAAAGAAGGGGAGATCAGTTGCGATTAATCCCGCCAACAACGTGTGGATCGGGGCCGAAATGCCTTGCCTCCCCCAGCAAACCTAAAAGAGCTAGAGAGACGGAAGGGAAGGGAAAGAAGAAAGAAGAAAGGTAGGGGATATCAGTTGCGATTTTTCCCGCCAACAAGGTGTAGATCTGGGAGGAGGGCATTGGGGGCAATGCCCTCCCTAATAAAATTCGATACCGGTGATTTACAAATGTTGCTGAAATGACGTAATTTTCCGAGAATTGTCCTCACTTTTAGTAAATAATACTTTTTAATGCGTTTGTTGGAAAATGACAAATTCCTAAATTTACAGTCAGGCAAGAAATATGCTTATTTAGAGGGCTACATGTCAGGTCCCGGAACGGTGGGACTCGGGGGCCTCGAGCTCCCCTCCCCCCCTCCAAAGTTTTTTAAAAAAGTATAGAGAAATAGAAAGAAAGAGAGAAAGAAAGAAAGAATAGTGACCTGTCAGTGTCACAAAATAATAGGGTATAAAAATATGCTCATCTGACCGTATTAATTAAACGCCTAAAACCCCTGAGCTTCCGGAGGTTCTGCCCCCTGGACAAAACAAAGGGCCCTAGGCAGGCCCCTGGATACTCTTCTGACCGTAATTTAATGCCTAAAACCCTGAGCTTCCGGGGGCTACGCCCCCTGGACCTCACGCCAATTAGTGCCTTACCAGTGTCACAAATATGGTATCAAAATATGTTCATCAGACCGTAATTAAATGCCTAAAACCCCTGAGCTTCCGGGGGCTCTGCCCCCTGGACCCCACCTAGGGCCCTATAGCGGACCCTGGATGCTTATATGACCGTTATAAAATGTCTAAAACCCCTGAGCTTCTGGGGGCTCCGCCCCCTGGACCCCACGCGAATTAGTGTCCCGCCAGTGTCACAAATAAGGTATCAAAATATGCTCATCTGACCGTAATTAAACGCCTAAAACCCTGAGCTTCCGGAGGTTCCGCCCCTGACCCCACGCGAATTAGTGACCTGCCAGTGTCACAAATAAGGTATAAAATATGCTGATCTGACCGTAATTAAATGCCTAGAACCCCTGAGCTCTCGGGGGCTCCGCCCCTGACCCACGCCAATTAGTGACCTGCCAGTGTCATAAATAAGGTATAAAAATATGTTCATCTGACCGTAATTAAATGCCTAAAACCCTGAGCTTGGGGTTCCGCCCCTGACCCCACGCAAATTAGTGACCTGCCAGTGTCACAAATAAGGTATAAAAATATGTTCATCTGACCGTTATTAAATGCCTAGAACCCTGAGCGGGGCTCCGCCCCCTTGACCCCACGCCAATTAGTGACCTGCCAGTGTCACAAATAAGGTATAAAATATGCTCATTTGACCGTAATTAAATGCCTAAAACCCCTGAGCTTCCGGGGGTTCCGCCCCCTGGACCCCACGCAAATTAGTGACCTGCTAGTGTCACAAATAAGTTATAAAAATATGCTCATCAGACCGTTCTTAAATGCCTAGAACCCCTGAGCTTCCGGGGGCTCCGCCCCCTGGACCCCACGCCAATCAATGACCTGCTAGTGTCACAAATAAGGTATAAAAATATGTTCATCTGACCGTAATTAAATGCCTAAAACCCCTGAGCTTCCGGGGTTCCGCCCCCTGGACCCCACGCAAATTAGTGACCTGCCAGTGTCACAAATAAGGTATAAAAATATGTTCATCTGACCGTTATTAAATGCCTATACCCCCTGAGCTTCCGGGGGTTCCGCCCCCTGGACCCCACGCAAATTAGTGACCTGCCAGTGTCACAAATAAGGTATAAAAATATGCTCATCTGACCGTTATTAAACGCCTAAAACCCCTGAGCTTCCGGAGGTTCTGCCCCATGGACAAAACAAAGGGCCATAGGCAGGCCCCTGGATACTCTTCTGACCGTAATTTAATGCCTAAAACCCTTGAGCTTCCGGGGGCTACGCCCCCTGGACCTCACACCAATTAGTGCCTTACCAGTGTCACAAATATGGTATCAAAATATGTTCATCAGACCGTAATTAAATGCCTAAAACCCTGAGGGCTCTGCCCTGACCCACCTAGGGCCCTATAGCGGACCCTGGATGCTTATATGACCGTTATAAAATGTCTAAAACCCCTGAGCTTCTGGGGGCTCCGCCCCCTGGACCCCACGCGAATTAGTGTCCCGCCAGTGTCACAAATAAGGTATCAAAATATGCTCATCTGACCGTAATTAAACGCCTAAAACCCCTGAGCTTCCGGAGGTTCCGCCCCCTGGACCCCACGCGAATTAGTGACCTGCCAGTGTCACAAATAAGGTATAAAATATGCTGATCTGACCGTAATTAAATGCCTAGAACCCCTGAGCTCTCGGGGGCTCCGCCCCCTGGACCCACGCCAATTAGTGACCTGCCAGTGTCATAAATAAGGTATAAAAATATGTTCATCTGACCGTAATTAAATGCCTAAAACCCCTGAGCTTCCGGGGTTCCGCCCCCTGGACCCCACGCAAATTAGTGACCTGCCAGTGTCACAAATAAGGTATAAAATATGTTCATCTGACCGTTATTAAATGCCTAGAACCCTGAGCTCCGCCCTGACCCCACGCCAATTAGTGACCTGCCAGTGTCACAAATAAGGTATAAAATATGCTCATCAGACCGTTCTTAAATGCCTAGAACCCCTGAGCTTCCGGGGGCTCCGCCCCCTGGACCCCACGCCAATCAATGACCTGCTAGTGTCACAAATAAGGTATAAAATATGCTCATCTGACCGTAATTAAATGCCTAAAACCCCTGAGCTTCCGGGGGTTCCGCCCCCTGGACCCCACGCAAATTAGTGACCTGCCAGTGTCACAAATAAGGTATAAAAATATGCTCATCTGACCGTTATTAAATGCCTATACCCCCTGAGCTTCCGGGGTTCTGCCCCTTGACCCCGGCGGGGCTTTGCCCCTAGACCCCATGCCAATTTATGCTACGCTCTACCTGATCGTAAATACTTTAGCCCCACCCACTTTAAAAAAACGTTCAGCTTGGCCTGCATGTAAGAGTTGGGGTGATGTGGATTTTTTTTCTGCCCCAAAAAAACATTTTTACGCCACTGCTGGTCACCATTACGTACCAATATTTGGCTCGCATAATTTCAAATTTGGGCCCCCCCCCCTAAGAAATCCTGGATCCGCGCCTGGTTGA